>BQNB010117858.1:0-21101 GCA_026074375.1 Tanacetum coccineum
ACATAAATTCACATAAAATAACACACAATTAGAATCTAAGAGCACATTCTAACCTGATCAAATCTCGCGGTTGCTACACCCTGACTCTTCAAACGATACTACATGGCCTCTGGATTATGATAGCCCGAACAGTGATACAATATTTCCATAAGTTAATAAATCAAAGTGATACGTTAAACTTTATAAAGTTTTGAAACATAAACCATCACACTAAGACTTGACATATTACTCCAGGTTGCGTGACAAAGCCGTTACTTTCATTTCATATACTTTTGCCATCAATTAGATTTCCCCTGTTAAGGTGAGTTCATAGCCTCGCCTTTCAATCTTTTGAATGTTTTATAACCCCGCGAGGGGGATACATGTTATAAACCATGAATGCAAGTATTTTTCCAACTGTATGCTATCCAGATATATTATTTCCTAAGTACTTTCCAGTGCCACTATTTCCATATCATGAATCATTAATTACTTGCATTGCGAGTGAACGCAAATATTGTGGAGAGATCTATCGGGGTGTGACGACTCCCGTTGGTGTGCCTATACTTTTGGTACCAATACCACTATATTTGACTCAATGGGTAACCTTGGCAAGTTACCTTTCCACGGGGACATTTGTTCCTCAACCAATGTCACTACGGTGATTTCCATGTTAACGTATTGATGCTATAAGCTTAGGGCAATAACACTATTTTCCATAATAATTGTAGTCACTGCAATTATTACACTTATGGGTGTATAACAACGTAACCCACTGTTTATAATGACTTGTATTCAAACTATTTTCCATAATAATTGTACTCATCGTAATTATTACACTTATGGGTGTATAACAACGTAACCCACTGTTATGATAACTTGTATTCAAACTATTTTCCATAATGATTGTACTCATTGCAATTATTACAAACTATGGGTGTATAACAACGTAACCCACTATTGAACTTGTACTCAACTATTATAACTGAAAACCTATGAATCTCACTCAACCTTTGTGTTGACCCTTTTAGCATGTTTATCTTAGGTAATTGAGCAACTTATGGCACGGAGTGGCACGGACTTGAAGATGGCTAAACTTGTTATCATTCAAACTTTATGTTTCTAGATTTTGGGACCTCCTTTGTAAAACTCTGATATGATATTGAATGATAACTAAATTTTCCAAAACGTCTCTTTATGAGTCATTTTCTATGATTATGTTTGTTGATCCATGAAGTAATACCCCAGATTAGCTTCCGCTGCTATATGTCAAAAATGGGGGTGTTACATCTTTGCCCTATAGATCTAACACCACTACCATTAAACAACCTTACTCAAATGTTTCACGACCTGCTCAGTTATCTACTCCCTTACCTATTAAGCGGCTCACACCTGATGAAATGGCTACACGTAAAGCTAAAGGTTTATGTTATAACTGTGATGAACGATTCGTTCCTAATCACCATTGTAACCCAACATAGTTTCTATGTTTATTAGTTGAGAGTGTTGATGATAATAAGGATAATCCCATACCTCATGAAGTGGTCGAAGAAACCACTGATACCACTTTGACTCCTTAAATTTCATTTCATGCTCTTACCGGCCAATTAGGCCGATCAACGCTTAAGCTCTTTGGAAGTCTTAATGGCCGGATTATGGGATTATAGTTAGTAACTCTACTAACTTAAACCTGCCTATTTGTCTGTTATGTGAAGCTCAACCGGACTCGCACGATCATTTATTTTTTAAGTGCAGGTTTTCATCTTGGATTTGGGAGCGTGTTAAAGGTGTTACGGGTATCACTATCTGCCTTCAAATCTTAATGCTATTGTTGATTTTCCTTACTCCCTTGGCCTAAAATGAGGTCTATTCAGAGTGTTGTATGTAAACTTTTTTTGCGGCTTCATGTTACTTTATTTGGCATAGCGGTAATTTTTCGGCTCTTTATGAAGATGAAGAAGCGTCTTAAGATCAGTTTTGGACTATGATCAAGTTAATGTTCGTTTAAGCTGTTGATGTGCGGCATATTCAAGCAGAGTCTAATGTCTAATGATTGCTAACATTTGGTAGTTGCCAATTGACGCGCATTAGGTTCTCTTCAACTCTAACGTTATGTCAATTTTTATTATTTTATGTACGTTGAAGTGGTTTTTCCCGATAGGTGCTATTGTTAGGGTATTCCATGTTTGTGTGGATCTTGGGGTTTGTCCCAAGTAGAGTCTGAGCAAGTTCAAGCGTCTGCTTGAGGTTAATGTGGTACCTTAGCCACATTGCATTGTACTGAACCGTTTTTTGGTGTAATATATTTTACCGGGGGCAAGTTGTCCCTTTTACCCAAAAAAAAATGGGGGTGTTACAAAAATGGAGCTTCTAGCTCCTAATAACGAAGAAAATAGAGCGAAAACAAGATATACTTTTTAAGTGGAAAAATTCAACATTGTTATAATTATTAAGTGCTGACAGATTCAAAAACGTCCGGTTTGAGCACTTTCGAGTCCGTTTCGGCCTTCCGGCAAAACACGAAAGTTGCTCGGAACGTCGTTTTACTTTGTAAGTTTAGGGGAGGATTGTTGGGAATTAAACACTTCAGAGTTAGTACTGCCAAGGGATGACTTAGTACTGCTAAGCATATTTTAGTACTGCTCAAGGTTTTTCAAGAAAACTACTAAGTGTTGAACTAACAGTACTACCCTACTTATACTGTAGCAAGTGTAACTTAGTAACTTGCTAGTGTTAAATAAAGCTACTGGCTGAGTAATAAGATTACTGAAAGACTTAGTACTGCAATATGAAGATTACAACCTGCTAAAGAGATAAATACGTGTGAAAGAGATATGTATAGAAGATATTCAGTATATATCTTATTTAGTTAGAAAGATATATATCAGATTAAAATATAGAAGATTTGTAGTTATCTTGTAAAGGACTCCTTGGTGTATAAAAGGAGGTCCTAGGTTAGAGAGTTAAATATATCTTTTCATTGTATTCGTAGCTTCAAGGTTGTAAACCCTAGTACTACATAGAGTACTCGTATTATTCATAATAATAATATTGGAGCTTTCAAGTTATATCATTGTTCATACATATTCACTGTTTCATCAATATTCTTCTAGGTATTAAAGAAGTAGATTCCGCATACTCTTTAATATACACACAAAGTTTCTACCATTGTTATTTTAGATTTATCCAAGGTAACATAATATTTACAAGCTAAATAACAGATCTAGGATTGGGATCAACAACAAGAATAATGAAGTATGAGCTAATTTTTGCAGGTACACAGTCTAATAGTTTTGTAGGTACAAAAGCAAGTGATAATGCAGGTCAAGCTAGAAAAGAGACAGAACCTGTCAAAGATTACATTTTGCTACCATTATGGACTGCTGATCCACCATATTCCTAAGATCTAAAGAGTTCTCATGATGATAGATCCAAACCTTCAAGTGATGATGGAAAGAAGGTTGATAAAGATCCAAGAAAAGATAGTGAATGTAAAGATCAAAAGAAGGAAGATAATGTTAACAACACTAACAATGTTAATACTGCTAGTAATGTTAATACTATTAGTTCAACTGTTAATGCTGTTGGCACAAATGAGGTTAATGTTGTTGGTGGAAAAACAAGCATTAAACTTCCATTTGATCCAAATATGCCTACTTTGGAAGATAATAGCATTCGTTTTTACATCTCAAGAGATTATAAATGCAGAGCAAGTGCTACATGAACAATTTTGGAAACAACAATCCAAGTCGCTTCCTCAAATCCACTACAAGAATTCAAAAAGATCATAACCGCTTGATCAAGTGATTGGAGATATTGCCATCAGCTAAATAACAAGAAAAATGTCAAAGAATTGAGACATAGCTTGTTAGTAACTATTCAATAAAGAACAAACCATGAAAGACCTTCAAAACTTGCTTGTTTGCTTTGTTTTTATCACAAGAAGAACCTAAAAATGTATTCATGCATTGAAAGGATCCAAGCTGGATAGAGGCTAAGTAGGAAGAGCTTTCTACAATACATTTACAAGCAGTTTGAACTTAGTGGATTTACAAATGGAAAAAAGGGTCTATAAGCTCTAATGGGTTTTTAGGAATACAAGGATGAAAGTGAATTGTGATAAAGAAATAAAGCAATAATGGTTGCTCAAGGATACACACAAGAAGGAAGGGATTGACTATGATGAATCTTTTGCCCGTTGCAAAGAATATGAAGCAATATGCTATTTTTAGCTTATAGCTCATTAAATATATTATGGTGTATTAGATGATGGAAAAAGTGATTTTCTCTATAGAAGATAGAAGAAGAGGTGTAAAAGTATGTCAACCACTAGGATTTTTGAATCCAGACTTTTTCCTGATAGTCTACAAGTTTGAAATGGCACTGTATGGACTACATCAAGCTCTTAGAGCTTGGTATGAAACCTTGTCCACATATCTGTTGGACAATGGATTTCAAAGAGGGAAAATTAACAAGACCTTATTCATCAAAAGGCACAAAGGTGATATTTTGTTAGTCCAAGTTTATATTAAGATAACATACTTGTTTCAACAAAAAAGGATCAATGCATTGCATATGGAGACGTTGAAGCAATGATGAAAATTTTAGAAGAGATCAATGGAGAACTTACATTCTTCATGGGATTACATGTGAAGAACAGTAATGAAGATGCATATTAATTAGTCAAGATAAAATATGTTGCTGAAATTTAAAGAAATTGGTTTACAGAAAGTCAATACTACAAGCACACAATGAAACTCAAAAGCCCTGCTATCACGGATGAAGATGGTGAAGAAGTGATGTTCATTATTTTAAGGACAATGAATTGTTTCATTTGATGTATCTTTACATCTTCAAGACCTGACATCATGTTTTAGTGTATGCTATGCTAGATACCAAAGTCCAAATACCAAAGGGTTATTCACATCCTTCATGCTATGAAAAGGATTTTAAGAAGGTACTTATAAGGTCAACCAAAATTGGGCCTTGGTATCTAAAAGATTCATCCTTTTGATTTGTAGCATATAGCTGAAAGGATTATGCTGGAGCAAGCTTGGATAGGAATCTACAACATTGATTGTCGAATTCCTTGGATGTAGATTAATATCATAGCAGTGCAAGAAATAAATAGTGGTTACAAATTCCACAACAAAAGCTGAATATGTGGCGGCTTCAAGTTGTTTGTGACAAGTGGCATTGTGATCAAGAATTAACTACTTGATATTGGTATAAATTTTATTCATACCACCAAGATCTTTATGACAATAAACATACTATTGCATAATTAAAAATCCTATTTTCGTTCAAAAAACAAAGCATATAAGATTAGACATCATTTTATTAGAGATTGCAATGATAAGAAATTGATTCAAATGGTCAAAATCCATACTGATAAGAATGTTGCAGATTTGCTTACAAAAGCTTTTGATGTAAGTAGATTTCAATATTTGATTGCTAGTATTGGAATGCTAAATCTATAAAGTCTTTTATCTCTTATGTTTTTATAGAGTTTTTGTATAAATTATTATTTTATACCATAATTCATTAAAAGTTCTGCTGTTAAAGTAGTAATAAGTTACTGCTGAGTGTAACTATAACACTGCTGAGTTTCTACTGTTAGTTATACTTAATACTGCTAGGTATAATTAATACTGTGATAATTGTGAAAATTGCTATGGCTTGTGTTTTCTTGGTTTTTGGGCTAACATTTTGCAGGAAAAGCAAAGAAAAGTGTTAGATTGATGATGGGAAAGCTGTTTGGAATGGAATTGAAGTTAATACTGGTGACTCAAAGTTAATGCTGCTAGGCATAACTTACTACTGCTAGGCATAACTTACTACTGGTGACTCAAAGTTAATGCTGCTAGGCATAACTTACTACTGCTGAGTTACTACTGCTGGGTTGTTGAGGGTATTTTTCATAAATACTTCGATTAAGGGTTTCAATCAATCATTTAATCGATTTCATTCTTTCAAATACTCTCTAATTACAAACCCTAACTCAATTTTATCATCCATTATCAAAACCCAACACAAATGACGACTCTAAAGTTTGCAGATACTCATAATATGGTCGCGTTTTTGTCTAAACCCACAGAGAGTGATGGTTTGAACAAATTGTGGATTTTATTGAATGCATCGAACCCCTATAATATATGCATTAATGTTTTAATCCTACATATATATTTATCTTGCCATCGAACAGTTTCTGGTCTACTGCCAAGGCCAAAACATCAATGATGAGGAACATTTACATGCCCTGAATATATGCCCAAAAAGATATCATCCTGAATCATTGTTAGAAGAGATCATTCCAATCTAGCAAATGAGGGAGGTTTGATTGTTATAACCAAATACTAAACCATTTCTGAACAACTTTACATTATGGGTGTCTATGTCCAAATACTACTGCCTATAATGAGTTTAGTAGTACTATATGGCATTTGCCATATACTGCTTAAACAACAAATTAGAATTCAAAATTTTATGTAACCAAGGTTTGTAAACAAGTATTCTTAATCAATAACTGATGGAATGTCAACTCATAAGAGGAACATATATTCACTCTCTCACACTAAAAAGATTTTAGAAATATAAGAATGGTAGGCAAAGGTTTTTTTCTAGACGAGTACACCTTATGATCAAACAATGGTGTATAAACCAATTATAGTAAGGATGAATGTTCACAAATTCCAAACTGATTCCCCATTACACACTACCATTACTCAATCATTCACTCAACCTCAAAAATACAACAACCAGGAAGCCTAAAAAGAAAGGAAACTCAGGTACGCTTCATTCTAGTGATCCAATTGAGAATGGTTGCCAGATAAGGCCGTCTATATGGAGGTTGGGGTGATAGTTTTGTGAGGCTAGCACTACTTGCTTCTAGCTTAGAAGTAGAGCAGGACAGTGGTAACATAAATAAGACCCAATCCAAGGCAACATCTAATGAATCTAGTTCCCAAGGAACTAATTCAGGTGGTGGTCCTAGGTGCCAAGAAATCATGAGGGATACTATTGCTCAAACTAAGTTTGAGAGTGTATCTAAACATTCTAATGATTCACTACTCGCAAGAGGTAACACACTTCGAAGTGATGAGGATAGACTTAAACTTGATGAATTGATGGCATTATGTACCACTTTACAAAACAGGGTTCTTGATTTGGAGAAAACAAAGATTTTTCAACATAATGAGATTGCTAGTTTGAAAAGGAGAGTCAAGAAGCTTGAAAAGAAAGATAGGTCAAGAACCAGAATAGGCTGAAGAGATTATACAAAGTTGGTTTGACTGCTAGGGTAGAATCCTCTGATAATGAAGAAAGTTTAGGTGAAGATACGTCCAAACAGGGGAGGATTGATGCTATTGATGCAGATGAAGAAATTATCCTGGTTAGTGTTCATGATGTGAATGTTTTTGCTGGTGAGGAAGTGTTTGTTACAGAACAAGATGTTGATGATATTACTTTGGCTCAAGCACTTGAAGAAATGAAAAGTACAAAACCCAAGCAGAAAGGGGTTGTTATACAAGATCTGGGTGAATCTACAACAACAATATCTTTACAACTATCTTCACAACAATCACAGGGCAGAGGTAAAGAAATATTAATATAACCTGTGAAGCCTATCAACAAGAAAGATCAAATCAGGCTTGATGAAGAAACTGCTAAATATTTACAAGCTGAATTTGATGAAGAAGAAAGACTTGCAAGAGAGAAAGCTGAAAAAGAAGAAGAAGCCAATATTGCCTTGATTAAAACATGGGATGATATACAGGCAAAGATTGATGCTGATCATCAATTGGCTGAAAGAATGCAAGCACAAGAACAAGAAGAGTTGTCCATTAAAGAAAGGAGTACAATTTTTCAACAACTCTTAGAGAAAAGAAGAAAGCATTTTGCAGCTAAAAGAGCAGAAAAGAAAAGAAATAAACCACCAACAAAAGATCAACAGAGAAAGATAATGTGTACTTACCTAAAGAACATGGAAGGATACAAGCTCAAAGATTTGAAGTTGAAAGAGTTTGATGTATACTTGACTTTATTTTTCAGAAAAATTACCAACTTTAACTAAAATTATCACTATCGTCTAGCATTTTCAGACCTAAATCATTTTGAACAACTTTTATGTTTTGCCCGAAAGCCGGTTCGGATCAAAAAAGGTCTGAAACCTCAGTTGAAAACAATATCAGATTACTAGTTACTAAAAACAATGTTGTCATTTTTATATAAAAACGCAGAACTAAAATTTATCTAAGATCACCCTTATTCTGCACTTTTAATCCAAAATGCACGCAAGTCCACTAGAGAATATTGTTTCGGACAACTTTAATGTTTTAGCCGAAGGCCAAAACGGGTCAGAAGGTGTCCGAAACGGCGCAGCTTATGCACTCTTATAAAAATAGTGCAGAAAATTATATATAAAATTTCAAAATTTTAAATCGCCATAAAAACTTCGTTTTTAAGAGTTACGGGACAATCCTTATATCAAAATGATCGTGAGAACAAGCTCTATCATATTTTAAAGCTTAAACTTAGTAAAAACATTTTTACGACACCCATAGATGACCGTTTAATTTTCTGCACTAAACTATATTTTTCGACACACATCCAAACTCCACCAACACTTCACAATGGTCCTAAAACTACCTATCTCCATCATCTAACATAATTTACCACCATGTTTACTTCTAAAAATTAATCTAACACATATATCATATGGATTCAAAGTACAAAAACCAAATAAATGTGTGAATATATCAAAATATATATGAAAAGGGTTTTAAAACTTACCAAAATCAAGATAGGTGATGTGCGGTAGTCGTAAGATGTTGGGATTAAAAGTCTTCTTGATGTTGTTTGAATTACTGTTGCTCATGTTTGTGTTAATGCTGCAAAGCTGGATTTAGTGCCGCTCATGAACTTCAAAGAAAATATGCTAAGTGTTTACTACTGCTAGTACAAAGTTACTACTACTAGTGAAAATATGCTAAGTATTTACTACTGCTAGTACAAAGTTACTACTGCTAGTGAAAATATGCTAAGTGTTTACTACTGCTAGTACAAAGTTACTACTGCTAGTACAAAGTTATTACTGTTAGTGAATATTAGTACTGCTCAAGGTTAAGACTGCTCAGAGATAAGTTAATGCTGCTAAGGTTAATAAGTTAGTACTGTTTGTTGTTAGTACTGCTTATATGATATGTATTAAGTTATTTGTTTATAGAAAAGATTATGGATATCTTAGGAAAATATTGTAAGCCGACTAGGACTCCTTGGTGTATAAAAGGAGGTCCTAGGGCATAGAGTTTAATATACAACTAGACATATAATTCATAGCTCCAAGGTCTTTGTAACCCTAATACTTTGAGAGTATTCGTATTATTATCATTAATAATATTAGAGCTTATTTTTTGAATTGTATGTTCATTGAATTACTGTTTCATTGATAATTCTTCTTAATATTAAAGATTAGATTCCGCATAATCTTTAATACATTCAAACACAGTTTCTACTATAGTTGTGTTAGATTTATCTAATATAACTAAACCTTAAACAGGCTTAAGGAATTCTATCTATTGAAGTGGGATCAACAAGTGGTATCAAAGCTTGTTGAGAAGCTATGAATAAGCAAAACCTGTTTTTGCTAAAAGATATAGATCAAGATTCTGCACACATGGTGGCTGCATCCAAAGTTCTCATGCTCAAACCTGGTGAGTATGAGATATGAAGGATGAGGATTGAACAATATATCCAGATGATAGACTATGCACTGTGGGAAGTCATAGAGAATGGTACAACCTTGCCAAAAACAAAAATTATGGAAGGAGTTATGACAGAGATGCCTATTACAACCGCTGAAGAAAAGACTCAGAGAAGATTAGAGGTGAAAGCTAGAAGTACTTTAATGATGGGCATTCCCAATGAGCATCATTTAAAGTTTAACTCTATAAATGATGCTAAGAAGTTGCTAGAAGTTGTTGAAAAGAGATTTGGTGGGAATGCAGCCACAAAAAAGACTCAAAGGAATCTCTTAAAGCAACAATATAAAAACTTTACTGCTCCAAGCTCAGAGATGCTTAATCAAACTTTTGATAGGCTTCAAAAGCTTGTGAATCAGTTGGAGCTTTTGGATGATAAGCTTTCACAAGAAGATGTTAATCAAAAGTTATTAAGAAGTTTGTCACCTGAGTGGAACACACACGCTGTTGTGTGGAGGAATACAGCTGATTTGGATACAATGAGCATGGATGATCTTTACAACAACCTCAAGGTGTCTGAACCAGAAGTTAAAGGGATGTCTAGCTTAACTTCAAGCACACAAAACATGGCTTTTGTATCCTCTTCAAATAACAACACTAGCACCACTAATGAAGCAGTTAATACTGCTCATGGAGTTTTTACTGCTAGCACTTAAGTTAATGCTGCTAACTCTACAAATATTGATAACTTGGGTGATGCTGTTATTTGTGCATTCTTTGCTAGTCAACCAAATAGTCCTCAACTTGTACATGAGAACTTGCAACAAATCCATCCAGATGACATGGAAGAGATGGATTTAAGATGGCAAATGGCTATGTTGACTATAAGGGCAAGAAGGTTTTTGAAGAATACAGAAAGGAAGCTTACCGTTAATAGCAATGAGACTATTGGTTTTGATAAGTCTAAAGTGGAGTGCTACAACTGCCACAAGAGGGGACATTTTGCTAGGGAGTGCAGAGCTCCAAGAAATCAAGACAACAAAAACAAGGAAAGCTCAAAAAAGAGTGTGCCTGTGGAAATATCTACTTCCACAGCTTTGGTGTCATGTGATGGTCTTGGTGGATATGACTGTAGTGATCAGGCAGAGGAAGGGCCTAATTATGCACTTATGGCTTTCTCATCTTCAAGTTCTGACTCAAAGGTATCCAATGATTCAAATTGTTCAAAATCTTATATGGAAACTGTTAAATTACTTAAATCTCAATAATGATCAACTATTAAGAGATTTAGAGAAATCTAGTTTAATGGTTTTAGGTTATAAAACAGGTTTAGAATCAGTGGAAGAAAAACTTGAATTTTATAAAACAAATAAGTCTGTTTATGTAGAAAACATTAATGGCTTAAAATGGGATATTCAAGTAGGAGAAATAACTATTAGAGAGCTTAGGAAGAAGCTTGAAAAAATTCAAAGAGATAAAGATAGCATTCAATTAATGTAGATAAATTTGAAAATGCATCTAAAAGTTTAAACAAGCTCATAGAGTATCAGATTGTTGATAATTGTAAGAAAGATTTAGGCTATGAAAAATATAATGCAGTTCCACCTCCCTACACAGGAAATTTCATGCCTCCAACACCTGATTTGTCTTTTACTAGTTTAGATGAGTTTGTTAATAAGCCTGTAGTTAAGAACAGTAAAGTTATGTCTAGTGAAGAAGAGCCTAAGGAAGTTAGGAAAAATGATGATGCCCTAATTATTGAAGAATGGGTGTCAGATAGTAAGGAAGAAAATGTGTCTCAAACTAAAACTGAGAAGAAAACAGTTAAGCCTAGTATTGATAAGAAAGAGTTTGTCAAATCTAAACAACAAGAGAAAACTGCTAGGAAAACTGTTAAACAAGTTGAGAAACATAGGCAAAACACTCACAGTCTAAGAGGCAATCAAAGAACTTGGAACAATATGATGTCTCAAAAACCAGGAAACAATTTTGAGATTTTTATTAAGGCATGTTATGTGTGTGGAAGCTTTGATCATCTGCAAGTTGATTGCAATTACCATAAAAAACAATTTCAAAATCAAAGGATGGTAAAACCTATTTGGAACAATACTCAAAGGGTGAATCATCAAAATTTTGCTAAAAAGACTCACCCCTGTGCTAAAAAGAACATGGTTCCAAGAGCAGTACTAACGAAGTCTAGCTTAGTATCAGCTAATACTGCTAGACAAGTCAATACTGTTCACTCAAAAACAACAGTGAATGCCGCTAGACCAATGTCATATCTTTCTAAAACAACACATTCAGCTGTTAAGAGACCCATTCATAAGAACAAAGCATTTAAAAACAGTAATATTAATCAAAGGGTTAATACTGTTAGGGGCAAAGGTTTTAATACTGCTAGCCAAAAGCAGTAGTTAATGTTGTTAAGGCCTTAGCATGTTGGGTTTGGAAACTAAAGACTAAAGTTTTAGACCATGTTTCTAAACACAACAATGCATCAATCACCCTAAAGAAGTTTGATTATATTGATGCGCAAGGCAGATCCAAGTCAGTGATAGCTTGGGTCTCCAAAAGAAACTGATTTTCTTATCTAATATGCAGGGTAATCCACAAATGGATTTATATGATCAAGGAGTTATTAATAGTGGATGCTCAAGGCACATTACAGGGAACATGTCCTATCTTACAGACTATGAAGAGATAGATGGAGGATATGTTGCTTTTGGATGGAACCCCAAAGGAGGGAAAATCACAGGAAAAGGTACCATTAAAATTATTAATCTAGATTTTGAAAATGTGTATTTTGTAAGAGAGTTAAAGTTTAATCTCTTTAGTGTCTCACAAATGTGTGATAAAAAGAATAATGTTCTTTTTAACGACACTGAATGTATTGTTTTATCTCCAAACTTTAAGTTAATTGATGAAAGTCAAGTTTTACTTAGAGTTCCTATAAAGAATAATATGTATATGGTTTATTTAAAGAACATAGTTCCTAAAGGAGGTTTAACTTGCCTTTTTGCAATAGCAACATCTGATGAATCTAAACTTTGTCATAGAAGGCTAGGTCACTTAAATTTTAAAACCATCAATAAATTGGTTAAGGGAAATCTTGTAAGAGGTTTATCAATCAGTCTTCCTTTACATTTGTTACATATGGACTTGTTTGGTCCAACATTTGTAAAAAGCCTTATGAAGAAAATGTATTGCCTAGTTGTCACAGATGATTACAGTAGGTTTACATGGGTTTTCTTTCTAGCTACTAAGGATGAGACTAGTGGCATTCTTAAGTCCTTTATAACTAGGATAGAAAATATAGTAGATCACAAGGTTAACATGATTAGATGTGATAATGGAACAGAATTCAAAAACAAAGAAATGAATCAGTTTTGTGAAATGAAGGGTATTTTAAGACAATTTAGTGTAGCTAGAACTCCTCAATAAAATGGAGTTGCTAAGAGGAGGAATAGGACACTAATTGAGGTTGCTTGGACTATGCTAGCTGATTCTAAGTTGCCAACTACTTTTTGGGCAGAAGCAGTTAATACTGCTTGTTATGTGCAAAATAGAGTGTTAGTAATTAAGCCTCATAACAAGACTACATATGAACTTTTTCATGGTAGAACACCAACTTTCAGTTTTATGAGACCATTTGGGTGTCCTGTTACCATTCTCAATACCATAGATCATTTAGGCAAATTTGATGGTAAGGCTGATGAAGGTTTCTTGGTTGGATACTCTTTGAATAGTAAAGCCTTTAGAGTATTTAATAGTAGAACGAGGATAGTAGAAGAAAGCTTGCATATTAGGTTTAGTGAGAGTACACCTAATGCTATAAGCAGTGGACCAGATTGGCTATTTGATATTGATGTACTAACAAGAATAATAAATTATAAGCCAATTGTTGCAAGTACAAAGTCTAATGGTTTTGCAGGTACAAAAGCAAGTGATAATGCAAGTCAAGCTAAAAAGGAGACAGAACCTGTCAAACATTACATTTTGCTACCATTATGGACTGCTGATCCACTATATTCTCAAGATCCAAAGAGTTCTCATGATGATGGATCTAAACCTTCAAGTGATGATGGAAATAAGGTTGATAAAGATCCAAGAAAAGATAATGTTAACAACACTAACAATGTTAATGCTGCTGGCACAAATGAGGTTAATGTTGTTGGTGGAAAAACAAGCATTGAACTTCCATTTGATCTAAATATGCCTGCTTTGGAAGATTATAGCATATTTGACTTCTCAAGAAATGATGAAGATGATGGTGCAGAGGCTGACATGAACAATTTAGATACAACAATCTACGTTAGTCCTAATCCAACTACAAGAATTCATAAAGATCATCCTCTTGATCAAGTGATTGGATATTTGCAATCAGCTATACAAACAAGAAAGATGTCAAAGAATTTGAAGGAACATGGGTTTGTTAGTACTATTTAACAAAGAACAAATCATAAAGAGCTTTAAAACTGCTTGTTTGCTTGCTTTTTATCACAGGAAGAACCTAAAAAGGTAATTCATGCACTGAAGGATCCAAGCTAGATAGAGGCTATGCAAGAAGAGCTTCTACAATTCAAGTTACAAAAATTTAGAATTTAGTGGATTTACCAAATGGAAAAAGGGCTATAGGCTCTAAATGGGTTTTTAGGAATAAAAAGGATGAAAGGAGAATTGTAATTAGAAATAAAGCAAGATTGTTTGCTCAAGGGTACACATAAGAAGAAGGGATTGACTATGATGAAGTCTTTTCCCCTGTTACAAGAATTGAAGCAAATTGGCTATTTTTAGCTTATGCTTCATTTAAAGATTTTATGGTGTATCAAATGGATGTAAAAAGTGTTTTTCTCTATGGGAAGATTGAAGAAAAGGTGTATGTCTGTCAACCACCAGGATTTGAAGATCCAGACTTTCTTGATAGAGTATACAAGGTTGAAAAAGCATTGTATGGACTATATCAAGCTCCTAGAGCTTGGTATGAAACATTGTCAACATATCTGTTAGACAATGGGTTTCAAAGAGGGAAAATTAACAAGACCTTATTCATCAAAAGGTACATAGGTGATATTTGCTAGTCCAAGTATATGTGAATGATATCATCTTTGGTTCAACAAAGAAGGAGCAATGCATTGCATTTGAGAAGTTGATGTATGAGAAATTTCAGATGAGTTCTATGGGAGAACTTACATTCTTCTTGGGATTACAAGTGCAGCAGAAGAAGGATGGCATATTTAGTAGTCAAGATAAATATGTTGATGAAATTTTAAAGAAATTCGGGTTTATAGAAGTCAAGACTGCAAGCATACCAATGAAAATTCAAAAGCCTCTACTCAAGGATGAAAATAGTGAAGAAGTAGATGTTCATATGTATAGGTCAATGATTGGTTCATTGATGTATCTTACATCTTTAAGACCTGACATCGTGTTTGCAGTGTGTGCCTGTGCTAGATACCAAGTCAATCCAAAGGTTTCACATCTTTATGATGTGAAAAGGATTTTTAGGTACTTAAAAGGTCAACTAAAATTGGGCCTTTGGTATCCAAAAGATTCTGCTTTTAATTTGGAAGGATACATTGATAGTGATTATGCAAGAGCAAGCTTGGATAGGATGTCTATAATAGGAGGTTGTCAATTTCTTAGATGTAGATTAATATCTTGACAGTACAAGAAATAGACAGTGGTTGTAAATTCCACAACAGTAGCTGAGTATGTGGCTGCTTTAAGTTGATGTAGACAAGTGCTTTGGATTCAGAATCAACTACTTGATTATGGGTACAATTTTATGCATACCAAGATCTTTATTGACAATAACAGTACTATTTGCATAATTAAAAATCCTATTTTTCATTCAAAAACAAAGCATATAGAGACCAAACATCATTTTATTAGAGATTGCAATGAAAAGAAATTGATTCATATGGTCAAACTCCATACTAACAAGAATGTTGCAGATTTACTTACAAAAGCTTTTGATGTAAGTAGATTTTAATATTTGATTGTTAGTATTAGAATGCTAAATCTTTAAAGTCTCTTATCTCTATATGTTTTTGTAGAGTTTTGTATGAAATAGTACTATTATTCATGTCATTAAAAGTTTCTGCTATTAAGTATAATTAGTACTGCTGGTTATACTTAATACTGCTGAGTTTCTACTATTAGTTTTACTTAATACTGTTAGGTATAATTAATACTGTGACAATTGTAAAAATTTCTATGGCTTGTGTTTCCTTGGTTTTTGGACTAACATTTTGCAAGAAAAGCAAAGAAAAGTGTTAAATTGATGATGGAAAAGCTGTTTAGAATGGAATTGGAGTTAATGCTGGTGACTCAAAGTTAATGCTGCTAGGCATAACTTACTACTGCTGGGTGAAAGTTAATGCTGTTGAGGGTATTTTCATAAATACTTCGATTAAGGGTTTCAATCAATCCTTTAATCGATTTCATTTAATCAATTTCACTCTTTCAAATACTCTCTAACTACAAACCCTAACTCAATTTTATCATCCATTATCAAAACCCAACACAAATGACGACTCTAAAGTTTGTTGATACTCATAATATGGTCGCATTTTTGTCTAAACCCACAGAAAGTGATGGGTTTGAACAAATTGTGGATTTTTTAAATGCACACCCTATAAAGTATGCACTAACCGTTAATCCCACAATATATATTTCTTGTATCGAACAGTTCTGGTCTACTGTCAAGGCCAAAACTATCAATGGGGAAGTACAGTTGCATGCCCAGGTGTTAATGGCAAGAAGATGCAGAAGGTGTTGATTGTCTACCAAATTCTACCATCTTTGAACAACTTACACTGATGGGGTATGAGAAAATTTCACAAAAGCTAACTTTCTATAAGCCATTCTTTTCCCCACAATAGAAATTTCTGATTCATACTATTCTACAATGTCTAAGTTCAAAGACTACTGCATGGAATGAGTTTAGTAGTACTATGGCATCTGCAATTATCTGTTTGGCTACAAATCAGAAGTTTAACTTTTCAAAATACATTTTTGAAAGTATGATTAGAAACTTGGATAATTTGTCTGGCAAATTTTTGATGTATCCAAGGTTTGTACAAGTGTTTTTGGATCAACAACTTGATGGGCTGCCAAATCATAAGAGAATTTATATTGCACCCCCACACACTAAAAAAAATATGTTTGAAAATGAGAAAGTGTAGGCAACGGTTTTTCTAGTATGAGTAGACGACCTTTAATTTCAAATCTATGGTTGGAACAAAACAATTAGAATTGGGTGAAGGTTTAGCAAATCCAACTGATCCCCATCACACACCCACCATTATTCACTCATCAACTCGAACTCAAAAGACACAAAAAACTAGGAAGCCTAAAAGAAAGGACACTCAGGTACCTCAGCCTAGTAATCCTAGTGAACATGTTGCAGATAAGGTTGTCCATAAGGAGTTGGGTGATAGTTTGGTGAGGGTTCCACTACTACTTCTAGCTTAGAAGCAGAGTAGATGGTAACATAACTAAGACCTGATCCAAGGCAACACCTAATGAAATCTAGTTCCCTAAGAACTACTTCAGGTGGTGGTCCCAGGTGCCAAGAAACCATAAGGGATACTATTGCTCGAACTAGGTTTGAGAGTGTACCTAAACATTCTAATGATTTACTGCTCGCAAGAGGTAACACGCTTTGAAGTGATGAGGGTAGACTTAAACTTGATGAATTGATGGCACTATGTACCACTTTACAAAACAGGGTTCTTGATTTGGAGAAGACAAAGACCACTTAACATAATAAGATTGTTAGTTTGAAAAGGAGGGCCAAGAAGCTTGAAAAGAAAAGTAGGTCAAGAACTCATATCCTGAAGAGATTATACAAAGTTGGTTTGACAGCTAGGGTAGAATCCTTTAGAGATGAAGAAAGTTTAGGTGAGGATGCATCTAAACAGGGGAGGATTAATGCTATTGATGGAAATGAAGAAATTACCCTAGTTAGTGTTCAAGATGATGTTGACAAAGAGATGTTTGATGTGGATGCTTTAAATGTTAGGAGTGTGGTTTGTTGTCATGGGCAAAAGGAAAATGTAGTTGAAGAAGTAGTATGAAGCTACTCAAGTTAGTACTAAAGCTGCAACAACTGTTACAAATACTTACTGAAGAAATTACTTGGCTCTAAGCACTTGAAGCATAAAAAAAACTTCAAAATCCAAATGAAAGGGATTGTTTTTCCAAGAACCTAGGTAAATCTACAACATCAACAACAACAATTTCTTCAGACAACAATCACATACAAAGGTAAGAGGAGAGAATGATAAGAAGAGAACATGTGGAAGCCTTTGAAGAAGAAAGATAAAATCAGTTTTAGATAAAGAAACTGTTAAAAAGTTCAAGCTTAATTGATGAAGAGAAAAACTTGCAAGGGAGAAAGCTAAAAAGTAAAAAGAAGCCAATATGTGCCTTTGATAGAAAATAGTATGATATTCAAGCTAAGATTGATGATGATACATCAATTGGCGTTAAAGATTGCAAGCACAAAAAACAAGAAGAGTTTATATGCAGAAAATAAGGCTACATTATTATCAAACAACTCCTTAGAGAAAAGAAGAAAGCATTTTGCAGCTAAAAGAGCAGAAGAGAAAAGAAACAAACCACCAACAAAAGCTTAACAAAAAAAGATAATGTGTACTTACCTAAAGAACATGAAGGATACAAGATAATGATTTGAATTGTATATTTTGATTCTATCCAAGAAGTTTGACAGAGCTATCAAACGGGTAAATACAATAGAAGACTTTTAGGTACAAAGCTGGTAGAAGGCAAAGAAAAGAGAGAAGGAACAGAGCTGATACAAGAGAATACAAAGAAGCAAAAGGTGGAAGATGACAAAGAAACAGCAGAGCTTAAACAGTTAATGGAAATCATTCCAGATGAAGAAGAAGTAGCAATTGATGCTATACCTTTGGCTGTTAAGTCTCCAAGTATTGTTGGCTGGAAGATTTATAAAGAAGGAAGAAAAAGCTATTATCAAATAATGAGAGCTGATGGAAAGTCTCAAATGTACATGTTCTTTAGTCAAATACTTAAAAGTTTTGACAGGGAAGATTTGGAAACTTTATACAAATTGTTAAAACAAAATTTGATTCAACAAAGCCTGTGGAATACTATAGATTTTTTGGTTAGGGTTGATTTGAAAACAATGTTTGAACCACATGTAGAAGATGCAGTATGGAGGAATCAACAAGCATACAAAGTGTTGGATTGGAAGCTGTATGACTCCTATGGAGTACATTCCTTGAGGATGCAACATATGCAGATTTACATGTTGGTAGAGAAAAAATATCCTCTTGGCACCACTTTACACTTCAATGATGTTGGAAAAAGATGAAGCTTAATATTGATTATGAAGTGAAATGGCTTATCAAGCTTCTTAAACTCATCATAAAAATAGCTTAAGAAGTAAAAGAAGTGTTTAGGAAGCATCCTCCTGTTGTTGAAGAAGCATAAAATGAAGAAACTTGATGATTTTGAAGAAGAATATCAAGTTTAAGGGAGGATTGTTGGGATTAAAAGTCTTCTTGATGCTGTTTGGATTACTTTTGCTGATGTTTTTGTTAATACTGCTCAGTTGGATTTAGTACTGCTAGTACAAAGTTAGTACTGCTAGTGATTATAAAAGATGCTGCAGAGAACTTCATGAAAATATGCTAAGCTATTTAACTTAGTGCTAGTACAAAGTTAAGACTGCTCACCTGAAGTTGATGCTGCTAGTGAAAATATGCTTGAAGTTACTACTGCTAGTGAATATCAAATTAATGTTGCTAGTTAGTACTGCTTATATGATATGTATTAGTTGTTTATAGAAAAGATTTTAGATACATAAGAAAGTATTGTAAGCCGACTAGGACTCCTTGGTGTATAAAAGGAGGTCCTAGGGCATAAAGTTTGTGTTAGCCTCAAAATATTGAGTCGAACATGAAGTTCGTTCATTTGGAATATTAGGTCTTGGTCATTTATATATTAAATGTTGTAATAGGCTAGAACAGGTATTGGGCTCATTTAATGTAATCTAATAGGTCACGTGTATCGGGCGAAAGCCCAAGTAAACTCGAGCCCAACCCAAGATAAACCCTCGGCCCACTAATCCTTTTAAGGCCGGCCTATCTAGGGTATATAAACCCCTCTCCATGTGTGGAGAGAGGGTTGTTAGTTTCATTTTGTATTTTCACAAGTTAATCAACCTCTACTTTTTCTCTCTCTACAATTCTTCTCATCTCCTAGCTTATTTTCTTGTTCTTAATATGAAGTGAAGTGATTATTTGGATCCGTCATTTGGTATCAAGAGCCTCAGGTAGATTGTGGTTGTTTCATGGTTTAATAAGCTCTAAATCAAAATTTGGTGGCTTATTTTGCAATATAAGCTCACGTTGAATTTTTTTTGGGGCTTATTGGTTTAGTTTTTCTCATCTACTTCTTGCTTCACTTGATCTACACCATCTTGTGTTTCATTTTTCATAATAAGCTCAAAATTTCATGGCTTATTTTCAAAATAAGCTCACGGCTCAAAATTTCCTAGGCTTATTGATTTGTTTTGCTTGTTTACACCTTGCTATACTTGGTCTACATCTTCCATTCTCACTAAACTAGTGCTTCGTTTTTCATTTTTGCTAATTTTTGTGCTTATTTTAAGCTTATGTCGAGCTTATTTAGAGCTTATTTAGCTTGCTTAAGTTGGAAGCTTATTTGAGATTTTCTTATCCATTTGTGGTCCCAAACCGGTCTTACAAAGGGGACATAGATCCACAAATCTTGCTACACGAGATAAAGATACCTTGTTTTCTAGTAAAAGTGGTCCCCACTTGAAAAAGACCTTGAGCGAAATATGTAGGTATAGTTCAAGCGGAATATGCACGTTTAGCTTAAGCAAAATATGCAGGTGGACCTTAAGCGAAATATGACAATTAACTAAAATGAAACTCTGCCAAAATTTTTGAAATTCAAGCGAAATATGTTTGTTACGAGTTCAAGCGAAAAATGCAGTTCAAGCGAAACATGAAGGATTGAATTTCAAGCTAAATATGTTTGTTATGAGTTCAAGCGGAATATGTTAAATAGCAAGCGAAACATGCAATCTTAATTATAAGCGAAACATGCAGTGTTGAATTCAAGCGAAACATGCAAAAGACCAAGCGAAACATGCAATTTCAAGTCAATCGAAACATGTACGATTGAGGTCAAGCGAAATACATTTTTCAAGCGAAATATGTATTGATCAAACGAAATGTGCAGTTTTCTAATTAAGCGAAATATGCAAATTCTTCAAGCGAAATATGCATTTTTTTTCTCAAGCGAAATATGTCAATTAACATTCATGGTTTTCTATTGATTCTGTAAAATCCCGCGAAAGACACAATTCTTTTCTCGGTTTTAATCATAAACTTGTAAAAT
>BQNB010117859.1:0-17100 GCA_026074375.1 Tanacetum coccineum
TGATTAACCTGATGCTTCCTTCATTTATTGATGTTTGTGAATTTTTATTTTTTATAAAGTTTCAACTTTTATGATTTTAGGTTGGTTTTTTTATAGGTATAACTTAATTCAAGCTCAGGAGTTTGTTGATGATAAAAAGGTACAGTTTTTTTTTAATTTGTTCATATTGCATATGTGGTGTTTGATAAATTGTTCTAATGGCAGATTGCATTCGTCGCGGTGGCTCTCTTGCGGGTTCTCGCAGGTAGCGTGTCTAGGCCAAAAGTGAGCAGGGAGTTTCGTTGCTCAGTCGTAGCTTACTATTATTTGTAACTCAACTATAGATTTTGTTCTTTAAGTTTTTGCGTATGCTATAAATCATATTTGAATCTATTAGATTTGGTTTAGAAGTGTAGAAGTGTTTGGATGAAAGATTTTGTTCGTTTATGGGTATTTTTTGGATGAAAGATTGTTGTTTGTTGACGAGGAGTATGTTTTCAGTTTAAGTAGTTATAGAAATTGTATACAGAATTTTTGGGAACACAATGTGGTTATTGGAGTTTTGGGACTGAATGTAGTGGTGACCGCAGAGGACACCGCCACGTCAGCGCCAACTCAGCTTTCTCTCTCTTAGACCACACAGTGACCAAACACATGTAGTGGTGACCGCAGAGGACACCGAAAAATTTTTTTCTTTTAAAACATTACATTAATAATTAAACATTTTACAAATTAAAATACGAAAATAAAAATACACGGATGAAAAGGCGGAAAAAAATTACGGAAATAAAAAACATGAACTTGACGGAATTTAAAAATACAACACAGATACGTTTTAAAACATATAGTTCGAATAGTATCCGTTGGAATAGTAGTTGTTTGATTTCAAATTTGAAAATTACATTACGGAATTGAAAATTACATTATGGAATTGAAAATTACATTACGAAATTGAAAATTACATTACGGAATTGAATAACAATAATGTTAAGCTAATGAAACCGTATCCTTACGGAAAACCTCAACCACATTTCTTTTTGTAATGTTAAGGTAATGCTTTGATGGTTTAGGAGTAAAAACTGAGACATTGGCAAGTATCATAGCAGCTCCTACTGTAATATCCTTTTCATAACTACCCACATCAAGGACTTTGTAGTGTATTGTTCCAGGTACTGTACCCGATAGATCTTTCAGAGTCACATTTAAATCTCCAAGAGCATTCGGAGAACAAGACTTCACTATTGCAACAACTTGTTCAAGTTTTCCCTTTTTAAGAAAGTTGTCGATGTCTCCCAAACATCCAGTTACAGTGCCACCAAAAGCATTCACATAGTTAGTGGCGCTAACCCACGCCCCACTGTTAAAATCAGCATCCTCACCCACATCCTCAACAACTTTCTGCATATATTCTTGTGTCGACATTAAAGCCCCATCCGGATCAAGAATAAATACATTTTCTTTAAGCAGCTTGGCTCGCTGAACAAGACCCGCAGGACCGGGTATTATCCTAACTGGGTTTGGGGTTGAGGAAGATGGTTCAACACATATGCTATTAGAGAGCTGAACAACACCCGCAGGACCGGGTATTATGGTAACTGGATTTGGGGTGTATGGAGATGGTTCAACATGTGCGCTACTAGACGAACGCAGAACAGGTGTTAAATGGAGATCAGAATCGTCTATATCAAGACTGTATTCCCATGGATCATTTTCGTTAGTGAAATTGGAATCCATCTGGATAGTTGGATAAGAAGTTGTGTGATATAATGAGGAGATGGTGGGGGTATTTATAACGAAAAACTAGCCGTTGGAATTCAAAATTTGAAAATATAATAACGGAATTTAAAATACAATACTTTATTTAAAACATTAAATTAAAACAACATTACACTAAAATAGTTTCTAGTTTATTAATCTGATGACTCGTAATCTGAATCAATTCTCATCACCCCAAATTCCATAAAGTATTCATCATCATCAGCTTGTTTTTGCCTAATCTTCTCCTCCCGTGCCTTTTCATCCATTGTTTGTTCTTCTAGTGTTTCTCTTAAGGCTTCTTCATCTAGATGTAGTTGATGTAACTCTTCCGCAGTAAGGTATACATCACCAATCTCATGTGTCTGTGATGACGAACCACCTATATGGGTTTCTGAGCGGTTGTTGTATTTTTCATGTATCCAAGCTAACTTAGCATTCATTTGTTTTTCTAGTTTTGCCGCCTTTCTGTACATAGAAAGATTTAGCTCGTAATCTTTATCATAACCTTCTTTTAAGAAAGTGTCGATCAAAGCACGGCTCTCTTGTGGAATGTGATTATATTTCTCGTATGCTGTTCTAAGATCTTCTTTAGTTGTGCATGCATTATCAAATTGCAAGGCTAAATCCAGAATCGCTTTCTGATGAACCATATCTTCGTCAATTTGGTTTTGAACCAAAGCTTAGATTTCATCGTCGCTATGTGGTATCGAACAAGCCATTTAAAAAACATAATGAAAGTGTATAAAATGTATGTGTTTTGTGATTAAAAATGGTATAAAAAGTAAGATTTTATAGTGAATGAGGGATTGTTTATTTTTTTTAAATAAAAATGTAAAAGAAAGAGTTAATTTTTTTAATACAAAATCTTCCTCCAATTGTAAGGTCGTATAGAAGACCCTAACTTTGCAAATGTTGGGGGTGACCAGGTCTTGCTTCGGCAAAAGGTCATCCCATTACTTTTAGCCTGAAGAAACTTGATGATTAACAAGATGAATATCAAGTTTAGGGGAGGATTGTTAGGAATTAAAGTCTTCATACTTAATACTGCCAAGACAGAGTTTGTACTGCCAAGAATAATTTAGTACTCAGTTTATAACTAACAGTATTAACTGTGTTAATACTGCCAGTACTAATAAGTAAAAAGTTAGTATTGTCAGTACTAACTTAATACTGCTGAAAGACTGAAGTTAATGATGATTGTGAAGATTACATGGAAAGTTAATGCTGATTGAGAAGGTTACATCTGAAGTTAATACTGATTGAGAAGTTTATATGCTGATTGTGAAGATTACATGGAAAGTTAATACTGATTGAGAATATTAAATATGAAGTTAATGTTGCTGCTGAAATTAATGCTGATTAGCCAAATAGAAGACTAAAGTTAATGCTGCTAGTGAATACAGTTAATGCTGATTGAAGGTACAAAAGGAAACAATATATTCTATATGCTACAAAGGAAACAAGATATGCTAAAGAAGAAAACAAGATCAACATTATTGATGGAGTGATGATATGCTTTAAAGAGAAGATTTAGTTTCCTTATACAGTTTCCTTGTAATTAATGTGTAATTAATTGTATTAATTATGTTTCCTTGTACGTCTTATGACCTCTCTATATAAAGAGATCATAGACACATAGTTTTGCAACAAAGTCTTCTTATACTTGAAACAAGTCTTCTTCTTCTTGAACCAGGTCTTCTTCGTCTTGAACTAATTTTTTTTTCTTGAACAACAACTCTGAAAATATAAAATGAAAAAAAATTAGTTTTTTCATGACAAAATGCAAATATAACATGTGATATCATATATGATATATCAAACAAAATAACCTCAATTATAAACACATTAACCCAAGCTAAAATCACATATGATATATTTCATATCAACTCAAAACTGCTTATTGCTAACTAATAAGTTAAAATCAGCTTATATCAATAATTTAATTCAATGAAATGCTAAATAATAAGTTATTCAGATCATAAAACTACCTAATAATACAGCTTATTTACACTAACTCTCATCTAATTTATAAGCTAACTTATAATTCATCAAAATAAGCTAATAAGCTAGCTTATAATTCAGCAAAATAAATTCAGATGATGATGATTAATAAACTTATTTACATTAATCACCTAATAAGTTAGCTTATCTCTAGCAATAATTAATTCAGATTATTCGTTCAAATAAGCTGAATTATAAGCTCATAAATTCAAATGATGATAAATTAAAAAGCTTATTCTCAACAAATAAGCTTAAATAAAAATAGATCTGAACCTGATGTTAATCAACTGAAGAAGGAGATAATCGACTCAAAATAAGCTAATCGATTGAAGATCGATCGATTAGTTTTTTGTGTTGATCGATCGATTCTTTGTGGATCGGTGTAGAGAGGGAAAAAAATAGACTGTGCTAGAGAAAACACACACTATGTGTGTATATCAAATGAGGTGGTTATAGAAAATATAAGTATATATATTATACAGAAATACCCCTCTAGTTTAAATAGTCAATTTAATCTCATTCATTAGATGGGATGAAGATGGAAGGTGAGGATGAGTCCCCCGGTATCCAAAAAAACTTTGGCATCCAAATGAATCTAAATCATAAACTATAGATATGTTTATGTAACAAAACACCCCAAAAGGCGAAGCCGATCCATCAACTGAAAGAAGTTCATCTATAGTCGCTATGAGGAAACTTCTAACCTAATACTAGAAGGTCAACAACAAAGTTTATGGACAACATTTAGTTTGTCGAACAGTGCTCCTAGCTATCCTCGAAATCGGATGTTGTATTGTTATGAATGAAATTACTTTCATTGAACCAATTTGCAAAAATATGATATGAGACTCACATATGTGACGTATCACATCCATGTAACTATGTAATCTTCTAGACTTCAAATTGGAAGAGTATATGGGTTCATCATATTTACTATCAACATGTTCATAAGTAACTCTATGGCCGTGTTCTAAACCTTATTTGATGAAAAATGCCGAACACCCGCAATGAATAGAAATCTTGGGGCTAATGTCAAGCATGTGCTATTTCTTACACAATAAAGTAACAAAATATTTAATAGAGGCTTCGCTACTTTTCTTCTCCATCTTACGACAGGGTGACTTTTTTCTAAAATATTATATTTACCGGGAAAACCCTTTAACCAAAAAAAATACGTTTCATGCTTAGGACAATATCATTCTTTGATCTCTATTCTTTGGCTATGAAGAGGAAGAAAGTAATGAAACACACAATGAAGCACAACATGAAAACTTCATATTTTACAACAACTTTGAAACAAGTCAATGAAAAACAACACGGGATAAGAAATATAACACCGCAGTCAATGAAGCGCGACACAAAATAGCCAAAGTCTATGATTCTTGGATATTTGGTTGTATTTGTTCTAAAGTGATTGTTGTAAAATTCAATTTAATCTAATTACGAATTGATCATGATTGTCATTGCTAATTTTAATACATGTATACACGTTACATTTTTACATAGTTTGTACAACCTTAATTGTTACCACGACATAAATCTGTCATAAGAAAATTGTCACATGACATAGATTTATCTTAGGAAAATAGATGAAACAGACCAGATAGATATGAATAGAAATTAAACCATGAAGTTGTCAAGTCATATTCAAAACTTTTTGTTGATAATTTCCTTTTATTCTCAAAGACATTGTAGAACCGTAAAGGGAGGTGAATACGGTCTTTTTGACTTCGAAGTTTATGAAACTTTAAGTCTCAAAGAAACTGAGTGGTGTAGTGATCTACTTGATGAAAAAGACAATAAGTATATATATATATATATTATATATTATATATATATATATATTATATTATATATTATATTATATCTTCTATATTTATATATATAAATATTATATAGAGAGATGAGAGAGAGAGAGATTAGAGAGAGAGGTGAGATAGAGAGAGGAGGGTAGGAGAGACAGAAGATGAGTCTGAACAGGTGGAGAAGTTCCGGAGAGGATGGAGAGGAGAGTGGCATATTTGGAGATAGATTTTGTTCTTCGGTAAGAAGAGGATGAAGGAGAGATTTGATACGTGTGAGAGGGTTAGACGGACGAAAGCAGTCTCTGAGGAGGTGGTATCTTGTTGTTGAATGGACGGAGAGGGGCCCTGATTGAAAAGGTACCGGAGAGTTGGGATGGGTTCTGGGAGAGGGAAGTCAGGGGTTGACGGTAGGGAGCCGCGCCTTGACCGCGTCGCTGGCGACGCGTCTCCCGATGGGAGCGGCAGTGTTCTATGCCCAGTGAGGTGGATAGTTCAAGATTGTGTTGAGAATGGTGATCTGGATTTTGTGACGTGAAGGCGAGATGATGAGTGGATGCGGAGATGAGGAGGAGTACGGGTGTGTTTAAGGTGATTGATGAGGTGACGGAGACTGAGACGTTGAGATTGGAGGAGTAGGTATAGAGATGGACAGTTGAGTGGTGTAATTGGTATGGGGAGATTTGAGTGAGTGGTGTGCTGGATTTGTTCTGAGGATGGGAAATGATGAGCACGAGCGATGAGAGGTTCTGAGGGGGAGATTAGTCGGATGTGGAGTGAGATCGAGTGGGCTGCGATTTGTCGAGAACGGAGAGTGGGGGGAGACATGGTCGAAGGATTGAGATGCGAAGTGGAGGGTATCGAGATTCCTGAGAAGGGATTGAGGGTGGGACGTGAGGTGCGATTATTTGGAATGTAGATTTCCTGAAGGAAGAGAATTGGAGTTTGCAGCGAGTTGAAGCGGTTGACTGTTCACTGTGAGCTTGATGCTATGCGAGGAGTGGAGAGATTGTGTGGATGGGAGGGTACGAGGATGGAGAGATTGATGAGAGGAGTCTTTCGATGAGAGAGGGAAGAGTACTGAGTGATTGGGAATATGAGAGTAGAGATGTTGATGAGGGTGATAGCGAGAGGAGGGAAAGAGGAGGGGAGAGAGGGAGATTGAGAGGTTGATAATGAGAGATACGGATGGAGGAGATGATTGATGGGAGGAATGGCCGTGAGGAGGTGAGATGGCGGAGAGGTGGTGAGGATAAGAAGATGCCGAAGTGAAGTAGCAGAGCTTGTGGAGAGTAGGGGAGTTGGAGAGGATCTGAAGTGGAGGTGGAGTGTGGAAGGAGGGACGAGATGGAGGAACGGGTTAGGGAGGGTAGAGAAGTGAGCTGAGAGAGGAATGAAGGGAGCTTGTTAGAGCGATTGTTCTCTGGAGTGCGGTTGCCCCCTTGGAGTGATTTTGCGGCTCGAGGGATTAACTGTCTAGATGACGAGGGCTCCGAGGATTTCTCTTGGGGAGAAGTGTGTAGTGAGACGACGTGTTTTTTGATGTTGCGGATGAAGCTGATGAATGAGAAGTGATTTTGAGAGTGAGAGGAGAGAAGGAAGAGGACAGTAAGAGAGAGAGGGATATGTAGAGAGTGAGAGGGAGAGGGATAGGGGGATAAGGAAATAGGGGAGAGGGAGAGAGGAGATAGAGAGAGGGAGAAGGATTGGATGAGAGAGGGGAAGAGATGAGGTTGAGGAGGAATGGGGGAGAGAGGCGTTGCGGTGTTGATATAATACGCCCGGGGGCGAGAGAGAGGATGGAGTGAGAAGGGAGGGGAGAGAAGGGAGGAGAAGCTTGAGTTGAGGGAGATAGAGGGAGAGAAGAGAGAGAGAGTTATAAGAGAAAGGGAGAGAAAGTAAGAGAGGCGAGAGGGAGAGAGCTTAAGGAGAAGAAGAGTGAGAAGGATGAGGGAAAGAGAGAGAGGGATAGGAGGGAGAGAGGGGGGGGGGAAGAGGGAGGGAGAATAAAAAAGGAAGGGAGAGAGAGATAAAGAAGGAGGGAGAGAGAGAGAGGGAGAGGGAGAGATAGAAGGAGAGGGAGAAAGAGATGGGTAGAGGGAGAGAGAAGGAGAGGGAGAGAGAAAGAGAGAGAGAGGGAGGGGGATAAAGAGGGAGAGAGAGAGAGAAAGATAGAGAGAGAAAGGAAAAGGGAGAAATAGAGTTAGAGAGAAAGGTGGGAGAAGGAGAGAGAGGAAGAGAGAGAGAGAAGGAGAAGGAGAGAGAGAGAGTGAGAGAGAGAGAGAGAGGCCACGATATATACTAGTTTGAGATGAGTGATTTAGACCATCTGTACGTCTAGTTGCGAATCCACAAAACCTATACTATTACTTTAGTATAATCCTTATGGTGGAATATAAACTTTATTACAATTTTGCTCCACCGATATGCAATAAGATCGGCACTCACTAAGAAGAGCTACTCCCTATGATATTCCGCCATCGGAATCCACCCCTAAGTACCTGTGATTCGACTTTCTTCTAGGATCACTAAGATCAACTAGGACCACTAAGAACTTCCTTTTGGAAGTATACCAAAACCCCAA
Organism: Tanacetum coccineum; assembly: GCA_026074375.1. Taxonomy (NCBI): domain Eukaryota; kingdom Viridiplantae; phylum Streptophyta; class Magnoliopsida; order Asterales; family Asteraceae; genus Tanacetum; species Tanacetum coccineum. The sequence goes on from BQNB010117859.1 coordinate 8,125, forward strand.
CTAGATCACCTAATGATCTAGGCTTGATCCATAAGATACAAGACTTCCTTTACAACCAAATTGAATAATAAGTGAATTGTTTAATCAGTCTAATCTAACTTAGAACTCGATTCGAATAGAAAGGACTATGAGAAATAAGTCCCATAGACTAATAACAAACAAATGTTGGATTAGGTACTTGTCGTGTTCTCTTTAGGAGATGTGTTCTATTCAATTGATGATAGATTGAGAAGATTAGAATTAAAGAAATAACATAACCCCCCCCACCCCCCCCCCCCCCCCCCCCCACCACCCCCCCCAGGGACCACTCATCAAAAATAAAAATAATATCATTGATCACCTACCCTACTTGGTTGAAGGATTCGGGTAATAAAGTGATCGGTGAAAAGATGATGGGGAAAAAATAGGAGTAACCTGGCTCCACTAGGTAGAGTTGGAAGGAAGAAATGATGGATTAGGGAGATGTTTATTATTCTATTTACTTCGGGGCCAAACAAATCCCAATATTAGAAATAAAAAGTCCAAGTTTCGGAGTTCAAATATATATATGAGTGAGCATGTCATGCTAGTCAGCACTGTGACCATTTCGCCACACATTAGTCTCTTTGGAAGCGTTTTTCGGTAGGGTTATTTTGGCATTTTAAATACAGTTCTTGTTTAAACCCTCAATTATCTGTACTCTTATACACTTTTGTCCATGTTTTTCATTATTCTCTTTCACTTTTAAATGGAATTCAACCACACTCTCAAATAATTGCGGATTCCGTATATAAAAACATTTATGAAATGTTTTCACAATTAAAAGAGATTTTGGGGGATGTTTGTCAATTTCAAGGGAGATATGAAAGAAACCTTGGACAATTGTATATATGGGTATTTCTCAACGCAATTTTCTTAGTTAGAAGCTAACCATGGTTGAGTGAATGAGTTGGCATAGTTAAGAACGAAAGAATATGCCAAAAGAATATTTCTTTACTTGGAGAGGACGTGTAGATGTTGTGAGAGGGAGAATTTGAAATTTAAATTCAAATTATAAGAGATGAGGAGTGTATGAGTTGTCATGAGTTAGCATTGATGTGATGGAAAGGATCCTCCTAATTCAAAATCAAATTTGAATTTTGAATGTTAGGATAAGGTGGTGAGTTGGAAAAGTGTGTAAGAGAAGTTTGGTGAAGTGTGTGAGAATTTAAATTTTAACTTGAGAGTGTGTGCGTGTGTGGCTGAAGAGTATAGGAGAAGCTTGAAGTGTATGTGTGTGTGTATGTGTGTGTATGAAATTTAAATTCATATGAGAATGTGTGTGAGTGTAAAAGTGAAGATGGGAATGAATAGGGAATGTATGGATAAGAATGTAGCGATGTGACCTATAGCAGCTTATGTGAGGAATGCGGGAAACAACAAGTACAAGGAGGTACATTCTGTAAGAGAATATGAGTTGTCACATATGAGGATAAGATTGGTGAAGGCTTAAGGACAAGGTTTATGGTTGTGAAGAAGGTGATGAAGATTGAGATAATCAAAGGATTGATTATGTAATTAAACATATTGCCATTTAGAGAGAAAAAACATAGGCAATGATGATTAATGAATGATTTATGAAATGAGAAGGAATGTTTAGATTGTGTGAGAAGGTGAGAATAATTATTTGTTAGGAAACGGGGATTAACAAATGATTAGGGAATGTTTAAGTGAGAAGTGAGGTGTAAGTGATATATGAGGAATATGTAGAGGAATGTGTAAGTTTGTAAAACATTTATGTAGAAAAGGTAAGAATGATGAAAGCATAATTAACCTTCAATTACCACAAACTCGAATAGTCATTAACACTTAATCCATGATAATAAAAAATGGATATGATCACTAATCATCTTGATACAAACAAGCTAAGTGTTTTGCATCTCAAGTAAAGCACACCCCGTAAAGGGAAATGATGCATTTACGCAAAGTGACCTTTGACTAAGTTTAATCAATGAGAGAGTAAAACCCGTTACATGATTCGAGACATTGTAAATCCGGATTAAGGTCAAATGAATACTTTCCTTTGATGATATGTTGAAAGTAAGTTTATATTCGATATAGAAAAGTAGTTTTGGCCTTGGCTAGAGGAGTTTGATAAAAGAAATGAGTTGGCATTTTGTTGAAAAATGGAAGGATTTGTTTTTGCTCTTTTCTAAGTCTAAACCTCGTTTCGAGTGTTTCCAATTGCTCAAGTATCATGTACATACCTTTATTGAAAGATCACATGTTGGTGGTAAGAGGGGAGAGCCGACGAGAGGAAATAAAAATAATCCGGTAATACATGATTTGAGTGTGGCGCGTTGGCCACGTTCTAACGCGTGACCATCGAGCCAGAAGCATTGTTTTCATTTTACGAATTTTGGCTATCGTTTGTTATTTTAAGTGTTGCGAACGTTTATTTGTCATCATTAAAACATAAAAGAGATCTTAGTCAATGTTGCCCCAACACGCGTGTCTTGTTTTCACTAGGTGAATCATGATGGACTTAAACGCAATTTACTTTTGTTTATTGTGACGAAATCTATACATTAACCTGAGTGTATTAACGTACTTTTGTTTGTAGACTGTTATAGTGACCAAGGCTTCGCTGTAAAAACGTTTTCAAGCAACCGAAGGTTTAACGTTTGAGATAATTTTTTAATAGAATTAGGTTGGGTTAATACGGAACACATATTTTCCAATCACTATAAACAAGTAAAATGAAATTGTAATCCCTCGCAATTAGATGACAAATTCCGGCATATGTGTACATCTTGCATGTTGAATTCGTGATGGGTTCGCAATACGATCGTAATTGAACGGATTTGTCGTTTCCTTCAAAATAATTTTATAAAAAGGTAGATTTGGTAACTTATAGCTAGTTGGTTAAACTACAAACGTAACTGCAGTTAGGCCATATACATTCAACAGATAACACAGACCTATAAAATATATTATAGTACAAAATGCTATAAGTAATCTTGACATTTAGAAAAAAGACGTATTTTTAACAATATAACACAAAATTAAGTTTAACTAAAAATAAGTGTCATTCTTTTTTTTAACGGCGGGATTTTATTAAAAAACTAGCAAGGAGCTAGAAACTTACAAGATAATAAGATGAGATTTTTTAAGCCAGTCAATCTAACTAAAAGAAGCCTTACATCTATATCTACACCAATAAAAAGAACAAGACACAATATCCTTCAAAAAGAGACGCCTTCGTAGAAAGATCCCAAAAAAATACTCTTGTTGTGAAAATTTCAGATAATCCACCACATAATATAGCAAACTCCTTCGAGCAACTTTTTATACTTAGTGTGAAGATGAAGATTCAAAAGCCACTATAACAATTCCTCATACAAAGAAACCTCCATAAAATACAGCTAGTGATCTTATGAAACACCTCTCTAGCTATATGGCAAGCGAAAAAATATGACTAATCGATTCCACCGCCTTATCACATATAGGACATAAAATAAAATCTATAGGACATAAAAATAAGTTTCATTCTTGGTGTTACAATTACAAATTTCGCTCATATATTCTCATACGTCCGTATCTATATACGCACAAATATACGGTTTGCATACATATTTACATACACACAGTTGTGTAGATGTCTTTCTAAATTCAATTATTATACTTTCAGGTATATGTATAACGTTCATGTCTCGCTCTTTTAGTTTTCGATAAAATTTGTTATTTTTTTTCTTATATATGAAAATAAAATTATAGACGATAGCGTGGATGTTGTAGAAATCAGAGGGAAAATGAGAATTATATTAATCAGATTCACTAAATAAATGAGAATACATCGATAATAAACTAGAACAAAACAAAACTAATTTTAAACTATACGGACTTAAACAACGGGCTGGGCTATAGGCCTTATTAGCTAACTTCCTCCCCCGGACTAACAATGCCGTAGCAGTAAACATTGAGAATTTGTCAAACAAAAAGAAACTAAAGCTGAAAATGAAATGCAGAGCGGAGTGTCCTAGTGTGCAGATCCGGTGTTAGAAGAAGTCTCAATCCGATGCAATCCAAACTGCAATAAGGCGAAATCAGGTCTGAAATAAATGGACCAGGTCAATGCAAAACCAAGACTGATTGCAAAATCACAGCAGAGCAACATAAATACCAAAAGAATGAGTGAGCATATTAAGGCAGACAAACAGATTCAAGCAGGGCATATCGACAGAGATAAGTGATCTGAGGTCGTTGACTCTACCAAAAAACCATTAATTAACCCTACTTTAGTAGGGAAACATAGAGATCGTTTCTTACAAGAGCTTATGTTGAAACTATGATTTCTATTGATTAGTCGGAAAACAATATTTCTTTGATTTGGTTGATTGTTATAATCCATTAAAACTAACAAAACTAAAATAACTTAAATTAAAGCAAGCAATAAACTTAAATATGTAAAACTTATGAATTAAAAGCACAATAACTTCCCGTTTCAGGTTTGATCACAATTAATATATAATGTATTCGTTTTACTAGAGATTGCGGTTGCTCGAGTTTCATAGATAAAAACTAGTATTAATTCAATAACTAATTCTTGGCAACGAATAATATGTGTATCGGCATGATATTTGGGGGGGTTCGCGGGTTTTTTGTGTGGTGTTTATTTATGCTAGTTCAAGTTTTTAATTTATATTTTGCCCGACTTAACAAAAAACAACACTTTAAAGGGTGTGTACCTGGTCTGGTGGTAGTTCGTTTGTAGGTAGTAGGGTGTTCGAAACTTTAAGCTTTCGTTCCTTTGTGTCTTTGGTGAGTGCAGGCAGGATACGCCTGTATTCTTCCTGGATCGGTTACGGCGTATTGGTCTTTCAAAATCGTAATTCTTTTCAATATATCTTCATTTATAGCTCAGAATGCGCGGCAGTTTTGCTAATATTCACCAATTACTCCATAATTACTGCAATTTCTCAATATAAACGATTATAGTAACAATTTTTCTTTCAATATTTATAATAGAATGGTTTATATTACATGGGGATAAATAAATGCTATAAACGCTCGCTCACGTTTATTTGATGTCATCAATATCCCACCCAATGAATCCTACTTTGTCTCTCAAGTAGCTTTTAGAATACGTCTATAAAACTGTATATCCCTCATGGATATGTTGATTCCCAGTCTGAATTGATCTTTCTAGCTGTTAAGGGTGGTAACTTAATTTAGATAGATCCAAAACTAAACTACAAGAGAAACTATGACTATGAACATATAAGTTATGGGAAACTTAACTTATACTGCTAAGAAGAATAATGAATAAAATAGAACTTTGATTACTATTAATCTGCTAGGTTACAAATTACTAACTATGAATATTTGTGAAACTTGTATATCTAACTAGTGTCGTAGGGTTCCTTTTATACACCAAGGAAACCCTAATGGGCTTACAAAACGTGTTAAGTGATCATGCATATCTATTCCTAATATATCTCATGAATTCACTTAGAGCAATACTATTATATATGCTAGCTAGTACTCCCCCCAACTTACTACTAATAATACACTAACTATACTGGCAGTACTAACAATGTACTGGCAGTACTAACTATTTATAACTAACAGTACTAACTACTTAGTCTATTTTCTTGAATCTTTAGCATTCTTCACCAGCAGCACTAAGTAGAACTGGCAGTAGTAACTTGTATAAGTAGCAGCACTAAGTTGTAGAAACTTCTGAAACCCAACAATCCTCCCCTAAACATGATGTTCACTTGTTAACCTTCATGTTTCTTCAGTTTGAGCTTCTTGAACACTAGGAGGATGTATCCAAACACACTGCTACTCTTTAATCTGCTTTTTGATGAACTTGAACTCTTTTGTTACTTTGTAAACTTGAAATTCTTTAGCTTCTAGTCTTTGGCACCATCACAGCATCTCAGCAACTCAGCAACACAGCTACACCAACTAAGTTGGCTTTGTAGTTTTTGGCAAACTACCAGCCATAAACGGATTTGATATTTCTTTACCAGTAGCCGTTTGCTCTGGAATAGCCAATGCTTTATTGTAATAACATGGTGCATTGATAACCATATAGTTTTGAGTAAACTATCAACTATCAACGGATTTGAGATGTCTTTACCAAGAGCCGTTTGCTTTGGACTAGCCAACTCTTTACTGTGAAGCATGGTGAGTTGATTACCATATAGTTTTTGGCAAACTATCAGCCATTAACGGATTTGAGAAGTCTTTACCAGAAGCCGTTTGCTCTGGACTAGCCAGTTCTTGATGTCTGTTAGACATGGTGAACTGATGACCATTTGTTGTGTGGTTATAAAACCAACACTTAAAGATCCTTCTCACTCCCATCATGGCTTCCAGATTCATCAATTTGCTTTTGAATGAATCTAAGTAAATCAAAAACAGCTTCACTTTTAGATTCAGCTATCAATCTCAAAGCCAACATCCTTTCAAGAGTTTCCTTTGTAAGTGGATACCTTCTTTCTGCTAACATGTAAAACTCAGTTCCATCTTCTAGCACCAAGATATGAACTCCACAGTTCAACTCTTAAGAAACCATTCCTCTTGGTTCTTCCAAAGATCATCTTTTGCATTTGCCTCAAACATAGTCCTTAAACTACCCCAAAGAATTAGATCAATTCCTTCTGGAGTTGATGTTTCAAATCTCTTCATCACTAGACTATGTAACTTAATGAAGTCCAATCTATAAAACCCTGAAACCATTTTAGTGAAAGTCTTAATATATCTTGAACTTCCATCAGCTCTAAAAACTCTATAATAGTCATGAGGTTTTCCATATCTATCAGTATGATCAAATTTAGACTCCCAGTCAACAATTGGATACCTCTTGTCTAGAACTTCATAATTAATTTCTCCTTCTTCATCAGGAACTATCATCAAAAAAGCTTTTAGTTGCTCTTCCTCTTCAAGATCAAAGTATGTCTTTTGCCTTTTAGACTTCTTTGTAGCTTTCATCTTAAGTCTTTTGCCTGGCCTTTTCCTGGTACTTTTTGTATTTCCTTCTTGCTTGACTTCAACTTTAGTACTGTCAGGTTCTTCAAGAATCTCCTCCTCATCTATACCAGTTGCTTTCTTATTCATCTTCTCAATCATCCTTTCATCCTTCTCAGACCCAATAGGCACAAAGTATGCAACTCTTTCTTGTTCCTTAATATATAAGGCCTAAATCTCTGCAAGAGTCTTTTTGTTCAGTTGAGCATGTTTATATCTACCTGTATGCTTAAGGTAGGTCATCATTAGGCTTCTCAGTTGAGTTCTTGTTGGAGGTTTGTTCCTGATAGCTGCTGATCTCTCTGCTGCAAGCTGTTTCTTCCTATTTTCAAAATATTCAGCTAACAACCTTGATCTTTCTTCAACTGTATACATCTCTCTTTCTTCCATTTGTAGTCTAGCAGCTAACTCTTCACTAGCATCCATCTTGGCTTGAACTTCATCATACAAATTTACAATGTAGTCCACAAATGCTTGTTCTTGTCTCTGTCTTTCCTCCTTTTCCTTTTTCCAATTCTGCTAGTTCCTCTTCATATACTAGTCTTGCTACTTCAGCATCTTTAGCAATCTGAGCAGCATCCAAATCACTTCTCTTAACTTTCTTTACTGGTGATTCTTTCAAAACCCCTTTACCTTTGTCTTTAGGGTCTATTGATAGAAGTGGCTTCAATGTTAAGATAGATCTTTCAGGCCTATCAGATTCTTTAATTTCTTTAATAGACACTCCTTTCAGCTTTGTCTTGTCCTTTAGCATTACCAGAGCATCAGCAAGAATGATATCTTCATCTTTAAACACACTTGTTGTAGTAGAAGGAGTCTTTGGAGTGGCAGTACTAACTTCTGGTACAACAGTACTAAGTTTTGGCCTAGCAGTATTAAGCAAACTGGCAGCACTAACTATCTCAGCACCATATGTAGCCCTCAGAAATGAATAAAATGAACTTCAAATTATCATCATGTCATATAAAGTCCATCTTCTAACTAAAATCATTTCACAAACTATACAACAAAGTAACCTGCTAACTTGCCTCCCCTGAACTAATGCAGCTATAAATTGATCATTTCAATGTTAACAATTAAGAAATTGAACCTGCTAACATCAAAAGCTTTAGTTAAAAGATCAGCCACATTATCATCAGTGTGAATCTTCAGCACTTGGATAAGCTTCTTTTTATAAGCATCCCTAATGAAGTGGTGCCTAATCTTAATATGCTTTGTTTTAAAGTGAAATACTGGATTCTTTACAATGCATATTGTGCTCTCATTATCAATGTAGATCTTTGTGTTCATAAAATTGAACCCATAGTCTAACATTTGATTTTGAATCCACAATACTTGCCCACAGCAGTTGGCAACAGCAACATATTCTGCCTCTATAGTAGAAGTAGCCACAATTGTCTGCTTCTTGCATTGCCATGAAATAAGTCTCCTGCCAAAAAATTAACAACCTTCTGTTGTGGATTTCCTGTCAAGATTTGCTCTAGCATAGTCACTATCTACGTAGGCTTTCAGGTCAAATGATGACACCCTATGATACCAAAGGCCCAGTTTGGGTTTGCCCTTGAGGTTCCTAAAGATTCTATTCACAGCATTAAGATGGGAGGTCTTTGGAGTTACCTGAAACCTAGAACAAGCACAGACTGCAAACATAATATCAGGCCTAGAAGCAGTCAAGTACATTAAAGAGCCAATCATGGATCTATAAAGATGTACATCCACATCAGTAGCTTCTTCATCCTCGGTCAAAGGCTTCTGGGTCTCAATTGGAGTATTGGCAGTCTTCACACTAGCAAAATCAAACTTCTTCAAGATCTCTGCAACATACTTATCCTGACTTATGAAATACCATCTTCTTTCTGTTTGACTTATAATCCAAGAAAGAAGGTGAGCTCTCCCATAGAACTCATCTGATGGTTCCTCTTCTGTATCCACTCTTCAACAAGAAAGTAGATAAAGTAGCATACTAGGCTCTGGGAACTT
>BQNB010117860.1:6621-21101 GCA_026074375.1 Tanacetum coccineum
CTTCTGCAAAATTGGCGGAGTGTCAAGAAACCATATTCAACATCGGCCGCCAGTTAAAAGCACTGACACCACCAACAGAACAATCAGATTTGACGACTGATAAAAAGTCAAGCCAGCATTCATCTCTACGTGATCATATGGTGGCAGAGGACACCGGTGACATGGAGGATTTAAGCTCTCCCAAGACTAAGGAGATCATAACTGCTACAGAAACAAAAGTACCACTCCCTGTTGTTCGTGTTGGGAGCTGCAAGTCACGCGCTTTGGTCATTGTACCTAGTAAGAAGCGGGGTAAAGGTACCGAGCTGTTGAGGAAGCTTTTGTTTAGGAAGAGAGGAAGCAGCAAGAAGGTGCTCACCATTGGTGCATAGAACTGGGATGGTTTCTAGAATGGTGTTTAGTTGTTTATGTAGTGAGCTTAATGACTTGTGTTTATGAGCTTGGTTATGTCTAGTATTAAATAAATAAATTCTTATCAGAGAGAGTAATCGGCATGAACAAAATGACAACAAAGGGCCTTTGGTATAAGTTTCTGAGTTGCAAGTGGCGTGCTTTGTGTTTATCATAACCTTTGCATAGTGCATAGTTTGCCTAGTTGATACGAGGCCAAAACGTTTGCCAAAAAATAGGGGACTGAAGTCTCGTGCGAGCTGGTTCTAGAAAACGACCGAGAGGTCAAGCAATCCTCTTATTTTGAAAGATTTAATACTATCAAAAAAGAACACAGTCGTCACCAAATGAAGCACGAGAGAGATGGTGTTTAGTTTGAAGTAATAGAGTGATTAAAAAATTCTGATTATTGAAGTGTTAAGTTGCAGACTGATCATTAGTGTCAATTTTGTATTTACTATGAATTTTGGTACTCTCATTAACTTTGTGAACACCATTACAAAACAAACTGTTGATAGAATCATTCTTTGTACACATGATTTTTGTCATTAGCAAGCCAACTTATATTAACGCTCGTGTAGGTTGTCACTAAGGCTTAGCTTCAGGACAGAATCGAACCAAAAACTGATTTGGTCCGAAACTTACCAAGTCAGGCTGAGCGCGGTCCGAAAACTGGACCTAACCAAAAACCAATCTGGTCTAAAATTCCGGACCAAGATGTTTGGCCCAGGTCCGGGTCAATCTGGTTCAATTCGGTTCATCGATAATGTCCAACAAAGTATAATAGTCGGTTGTGCGTAACACCAAATCAGACCGAAGATCAAAAATGATAAACTAAAGATCAAAAATGATGAACCGAAGACCAGACCATGATCGGTCCGGCCCCTAATCCTCACATACACACTTGATCAAATAGAAGGTGATCATGTTATGTTAGTTGTTCAACTATAACAAAGCTATCTAAAAATATGTCAAAATAAACAAGTATATGACAACATGTCAAATAACACAAATGGTGTTGTATCCTCGCAAGATGAGCAGTAAATAAAGAGTCGCCATTGGCTTTTAGCAATACAAGTGTTACATTTTGTAGTTGTGTTCTACACAAAGTTGAGCAATCAACAAATATGCACTCTATTAGCAATATAGATTTTAGATGTAGTTGCATTCCTGGTATGACAAGCCGTATAAACTTTACATTTTGTAGTAATGCATCTGCTTTAGTCTAGGCACTGGCTACCGAGGTGTAAACTTTGATAAACATAATAGAGATGGTTCCATATAATCATAACTTCTACAAGCCACAAGACCTAACTTATTTTTTTTTTAAATCAAAGCTCTTTTGCTCTATAACCAGTTTACAAGTTTCAAACTAAAAACAAATGGCATAGCAAGTAATGCATCTGCTTTAGCCCTCAGCTAACTACAACTATAGCATCCGCAAAATTACACGTTTAAAACCGATCCTAGTAAAACACAACAAACTAGCAACACATTTTTAGCAGCTGTTTTGCATCATGTTTTTAATTCAAGAGCCCAAGAACACTAGAAATTATTGCCAATCATAAAAAAACACAGATAAAACTCTGATGCATGTGTCAGGAGATGTTAAGAAAGAAACACAATCAGAAGGTAAACAAAAGACCATCAATGGCTTCACAGCAAAAATCAGATTTATATTTTATATAAACTTGTCTGCTTTGAGCCTTTGAACTAAATAAGCTATGTATTTAAAAGCTGCATTCATAGCAACACATGAAGTTCACTGCCTAGAAGTAAGACACCATTATCTAAATGACTTGCTAAACATTAATAAAAAAAACTCAAGCATTACAACGTGTCAACGGCCTACAGAAACAGTATCTTATGACCAAAGCTCGCTGATTCCTTACTAATTCACACAGAAAGCATAAAAAAAAGAATCTATGTAACCCGGTAACCTATAATACAACACTAAACCAACACACATTTTAGAACACTATAGCTCAACCAAAAAATACAAGTAGCAAATAAAAGTAAAACCGCAACACCAGCAATGATTGATCGCTACCCTTACAGATTAAGTACCTCTCAAAACACAAAAAACAGTAGACTTTCAGACATCTACCAAGTCATAAGCCTTAAAAGTGTTTCCTCTAAATGTTTTAATCATAACAGTCAACAAAATTACCTTAACACTTCAAACAATTGACAAGTACCGAGTAACTAGAAGAGTTCAAAACAAAAAAAAACGCTCTATACGCCACGTTAATAATTAGTTAAAAGGAAGCTGCAACTAATAAAAATAATACTAAACAGTCAAAACTGATCTAAAATGTCGTGTGCTCAAATGCTATTTACTAAACAACCCCAAACACACGAACAACTAATTATCAAAATAATCATTCCAAAAAACCAAATCTTGCGCAGTCATTTGTCCTACATTTTTTTGTTCAAAAATATTGTTTAAAGTTATTTAAATCAATATTAAGCATCTCTTAAATCTTAACACAAGTCACTAACCAGATATCAAAACAAAACCTAAACCAAATACAACAAACACTTTATGAAAGTCAAATCCCCAAATCTCATAAAACTATAATTCTAGTTTACTCCGTAAAACTTTAAAGTGGCTACAAAAAGATTGTTTGAGAGCCTACACAAGATTCTGATTAGTTAAAAAACTACACTAATAAACCCTCAACAACGGCACGCTATATTATTTTAATAGATTTAAAATAGTTTTAGGGGGTGTTGATTTTGGCTTATATAGCATAAGCTTGATTTTTCCGGCTTATTTTGACACTTGTAGGCTTATACAAGTTTATTACGATTTGATAAACTTACATAAACCCATAAACCTCAAACTAAGCCAGGAAATTCAAGCTTATGTTATATAAGCCAAAATCAAATAACTCATAAGCCCATATATAAGCCGAAACAAACACCCCTTACTTAGCAACCACAAACAACCCAGCTATATATAAAAAAACTCCAAATTCTAAAACAACATCAAGAGACGGTCATAAAACTTAATAACCACATTCAAAATAGTATTTAATCCAACATCAGACTACAATCAAATCGTCATATAACATACAAAGCTCAATCACTTGATAAACAAAAAACACATAAACCACTGAAACAAAACCCAAATCCTATAAAATGTAAAACAGCAAAAAACACATAAATACTCAGTAACAGAACATAAAAAAGCAATAAAACAGAACAAAATCAATACTCATAAAATGATCATAAAGTGATTATAACAATCACAAACAACCATCAATAATCCATACAGCCATCATCAAAACATAGTCTAACATGCAAAACTTAAACTAAATAATCCAAAACATAAACCATAAAACATCCTTTTTTTCTTAAAGCATATCAAAACATAAAAAACCAGACCATAATCTTTGTAGCTTAACGGTAAGACTTCTGGAACCTTGCACGAGCACCACGTCCACCAAACTTCTTAGGCTCACATCTTCTAGGATCAGCAACAAGCAAAGTCCTGTCATACCTAACAAGCACATCCTTAATCTCCTTCTTACTTTCCTCATCAACAAACTTCTGATAATAAGCAACAAGAGCCTTAGCAATGCTCTGCCTGATAGCATAGATCTGTGAAGTGTGACCTCCACCTTTCACCCTGATCCTCATGTCAACACCTGCATACTTGCTTCGACCCACCAAGAGAATTGGCTCGTAGACTTTGGTACGGAGGATTTCTGGCTGGATGTGTTCGATTGGGACACCGTTCACCTTGATGAGACCACGCCCGGCCTTGCAGTGGGTGACGGCCACGGCGGTTTTCTTGCGGCCGAAGCATTGAACGGAGTTTGGGGCGGCGGCGGTTGCCATGGTGGTTGTTGTGATTTGTAAACCCTAAACTTAGTTTGAGAGATGAAATAAGAGTGAGTGTGACGGTGAAATGAGAAGCTAGGGTTGTGTGTATATGTAGGGGATTAGGGTTTGGGATTGGGCTTTTTGTGGGTTGGGTTGTAAATGGGCTAGAAATCCAAACTGAGTATAATAACTTGCACCCATCGAAAAATAAATTAGGAGAAAAATAGTGATAAGTTATATTGTATCCGTACATTGTAAATTGCATTGAAATTGAAGATGATAATTTTTAGGAAGATTCATTCTTTGTAACAAATCTAATAAACTTGATAAACTTATAATAATATACAAACAAAATTTTAGATGGTGTTTGATGAATATATATATATATATATATAAGTTATTCAAGATTTCATTGTAATGATATTGGTTTAACCATACACAGGATATGCGCTTGTTATTTAGTATGTAGTCTGTTCCATACTAATTGGGAAGTGATACTCACACCACAAAAAATGATTTGCACACCACAATTATGCATATATGATGTTGTAACATATGCATTAGTGATGTGATATTGTGGTATTTACATCACTTTTTGTGATGTGAGTATCACTTCCCATACTAATTATTTCGATGGAAGTACTTTTTGCTAGTTATTTGGGACCGGTCAATCTATACTTTAAACAAAAGTTGTATACTAGGATAGTTAGAGGTCCACAATTTAGGTCACATTGTGAACATGGGCGGTATCCTTCATAGTTCGCCAAAAAACATCGATTTTTAGTCTAAAAAAATAATTTTATTGGCCTTTTTATTAAAGTGCACCCTATCACAAAATCAAATTTCCCCCCATTCAGAGACTAAAGTCCAACATTGAACGCTTTAAAACCTTAAAATCCTTCATTTTCTAAGTGACAATACTCGATTTTTCATTTCGATCCCCATTTTTATCCTATTTTTTCGCCGTATTTTGTTGCTATTGTGAAGAAAAAAAATTTGCCCCTCAAAATACAATTTCCTGGTTCCGCCACTGATTGTGAATGTAAATGAACCCACCTTCTATGGTCACGACCTTAGCGCAGTTCTTTGGAAGGTGCTAGAAATTATTTTGTAAAAATTATGTGATTGTAACATTTCTCTTTTGAGTCGAGTTATTTTAGAAACTAGTTTTCCCTCACATACTGAGGGACAATCCTCAGCCGTTGATTACATGGGACCAAGTCAAAGGATTAAAAACACGGAGGGACCATTCTTGCACAAATTTGAAACATGAAAGAGGGACTAAAATCGTAAATTTTAAAAATTAAACACCTACCTTTCAAAATCGTTTCATAACTCAAAAATTTTTCTCTCTCATCAAACAAAAACCCCAAATATCTCTCTGAAACCCTAGAGATTAAAATCATCAAAAAACCGCCATAAGAAAGCTTAATAATCATAAATAAACATAGAAATGGATCAATCGAAGCACACACAGTCTGATCTTGCAGAAACAACAACACCGCAAAAACAACAGGAAGATGGTACGGTTTTTATAATGATTTATTTTGAATTTATTTAACTTTCTAGTGTCATTTCATGCTTATTTCTGTATTTTAGATGCGTTTTAGATAGTTTTTTCTGTTTTTATGCTTATTTCTTTGATATTCGGATGATTTAGTGCTGATTTCTTTTATAATTGTGTATAAGATGATATTTGTTAATTTTAGTGATTATTGATGAATTATTGAGATGTTTGGATGATTTTATGCTTATTTATGTAACTTATTTGTTATTTAGCACTATTGATGGATTATTGAGTTATATAAGACATTAGAGTTTGCATTTGCTCTGGATTTGCATAAACTAGTGATTGATATGCAGTTTATCACCAGTGATAAAGTATTTAAAAAGTAGTGTTAGATAATAGTATTGATACGTAGTTTATCAACAGTGATTTCGCGCATTTCGGCCAGCGTTCGCGCGTTTCGGCCAGCTTTCTTGCGTTTCGGCCAGCGTTCTTGCGTTTCGGCCAGCGTTCACGCGTTTCGGCCAGCGTTCGCGCATTTCCGCAAAACAATATAGGGGTATCCACCTTTGATACCCAAGATAATTGATGCCTTTAGCTTGTTCGAGTTAAGGTTTGAATGCAGTCATATGTGTCTATTTCGTCATTATGGATGTGTACGTATGGTCTTTGTCGCCTTTTCTGGAACATTGGTATTGGTTGATAATTATATTTGAGAGAGCTGGTAATTTAGAAGCTCTAGAACTTGTGCTTAATCATCATTTACTAGACCAAAGCCTAATCTACTGCATATTATGAATTCCGCAAGTCCATGCGAGCACTCCCTTTAGTGCTAAGTTGCTGAAATCCCAAAGTTAAATAAAGAAGTTATGTGCCAAGCCTTAGTTATCATATTTCAAAAAAAAGTTATATGTGTGTTATAGTAGTTCAATGAAATAAAGGCTTGTGTTTTGGCACGTGAAGTTGTATCCACTCTAAATACCAAGTTCTGCCTTTCGGCAGGTTTATGTGTTAAGTACAGGCCTATAGTAGCTGTCAAGATTATGTCTGTGCAAATTGAGTGTCTTACAAATATACAATCCTACCTGAGTGGCTGAGTGAATTAAAAAAAACCAAACACTATTCCTATGATAGGTGCTATGTTATATGTCTATGCCTGAAAAGTTACCTAATGTGCAATCTCATAAAATCTAATTTTCTCCACGTCACGATAAATGATTTTATTTTCTCGCTTCGATTGCTTAAGGGCAATCAATAAGCTAAGTGTGGAGGGATTTGATAAAGCCCAAATTATACATGTTTTCTATGGCGTTATTTGTATATATTTTATCATTTCTCTTGAACTTTAGATACTTAATACTCTAAATTGCTTGCAGGTTCACTTGAAGACACTACTAACTAAAACTCAGGAAATTACGTACTTTGAAAGACAAATACAAAGAGAAGAAAAGATTTCAAGCTAAAAGTACAAGATGTGCGCCGCACTCCACTATTGTACGCCGCACTTACCTATATAGCCGAAAACCACCGCACTTATACCTAAGTGCGTCGCACTTTCATCTGATGAGAAGAAATAAATGAAGACTTTAATCCAAATGCATTAACACACTAAGTACGCCGCATATATGACCTAGTGTGCTGCACTTCTTCAATCTACATCATGTTATTATCTAAAAAACACTTGTATTGCAGTCATAGAAACAAATTCTTTTGTAAATCCATCTTCGGAGATTGGTAAAAGTAAAGGTACATTCTAACATATAAGGTGTCAGTACTATTAGAATGTCAACGTGTTGGTAAAAACAAAAAGTGAGTGCAAAATACAATTTTAAATTTTAGACTATGCGATCTAATAAATAATATGATATATATATGTATAAAGTATATATAAATCTATATAAAATATAATATATAGATAAATTATATATATTATATTTATAATATATATGAAAGGATATATATATGTATGTATATATAAAAGATATGTATTATAAATGTATAACTATTATATATGTATATATATAAATATATGTAAATTTATATATATATATATATAAATATATATATATATATATATATATGTATATGCAGCATAGTAGTTTCGCTTCCTTGCAATATCACATTTGATGTCATATATGTTTTGCTTGCTTGCAATATCACAATTGATATCACATTTGATAATTTGTAAGGAGCACACTTGATATGTCTATGTATGATATCATATTTGACATGACAAAAGAGATAGAAACTTATAAACTCTATGACGCACATTTATTCAGTTTTTACATCACAAATGATATTTTGAGAACAAATGAAGTACGCAAAGACTAACATGCAATTTATTTGTGCAGATTTGAACATACCATTGACTTCTATGAAGAAAAAAAACAGGATAAAATCAATTGCGAAAAAATATAAGAAAAACAAAGATATGCAAACAGAAACAGAAATCATATTGCCAACAAAAAAACCAACACCAACACGAAGAACAAAAGGCTCTGTAGCAAGACGATTAAGTTTAGAAAACCCAAAACCAACAGAGACTCCTCCGACAACACCTTCATCAACTGTTAATCCAACACAAACAACAACAATTCAAGAACCAACAAATGAAACAAATCAGCAACCACCATCAACAAATGTTGATACAACACCACAAACAGAAAAAAAAAATATACAAAACACAAACAACATATCACCAGTGATATCAAATGAATTTACTGACACGTCAGCAACATTGATTCAAAAAACAACAAATGAAACACCTAAGCAATCACCTGAGATACAAGAAAAAGTAGTAGACGATGATGGAAAAAAGAGAAAAAGAAGAGAAATTGAATCTCCAGGGACAACAACAAGAGGATCTGTGAAAAAACAACTCTTAGAGCTTCTTAAGAAAAGAAAAAGGGTTGAAAACCCTAAAAATAAATCAGAGGAAAGGAAGAAGATGCATAAAAAAAGGAAAGAAGAAGGTAAAAGATTATGAGATTGAAGAGCCACAAGATAAAAGTGTTAAAAAGGAAAAAATTGAAAGACAATTCAAATCATTAAGGGCAAAAACTACAGTTAAACCACTATACGAAGCGACAAAAACTTTAACGCCCGAAAGGAAAACAAATATAAGAGAGATGGGGTTTGGAACTTTGTTGGATTTCCCATTTGAGAAGATACCTGGGAAGTTACCATACTTTGTTGAAAAAAATTTAGATACAAAAAAAATGAAAGTGACGTTCCCAAGTGGGTCTGAACTCAAAATCACACCAAAAATGATCTGGGAAGTGCTAGGAATCCCTATGGGAAAAAACAAACTCGAGTCTGATTCTCCAAGGGCGTACGATGACGAATTCCTAAGGGCTTTGAAGGAACAGTTTCATGGAAAGAAGTACATAACAATATTTGATCTATCCAAATAGATCCGAAGAACAACAAACACAGACTTCATGTTCCAAATGAATTACCTGATGCTATTCTCAAACTGCATGATCCACTGCGATAATAGCTCAAGGCTGATATACTATGTGATAAAGAAAATCAAGTCTATAGATATCATCAATGATTTGACTGGTTTCAAGTTCATATTGATCATATACAAACAAGCAAAACTAATTGGGACGACAACAGGACACTAGAAAACTAGTACTATGGGCCAAACACAGTTTTAATGGTAAAGTTAAACTTCCTTTTTTTAACATCAAATTAAATAAAAAAATACTGAAACATATTTTAATTCATTGTGTAATTGATTTAATAACAGCTCATTTACTTGCATTATACGAAAATTGATGGTACGGTAATGATGCAACGTAAATGGCCTGCATTAAGGAATTGGACCAGCCATGATGCTGTGGATAGAGAGAATTTTAAGATGTCTAAAGGTCGTATTAGATTGGTGGAAGTTATTGAAGATGATGATAATGACGATGAGAATGAAAAAGACGCTGAGAAACAGAAACTAAGAGAGGTCAGTTAGTTGTAAAAAATATCTTTATTAACTCAAAAATACTTGATATATCACCAGTGATATATCATACAAAGTACTATCTCCTATGTTTATAGAGATAGTACTATGTATGATATATCACCAGTAATAAATGCTAATATCACTAATTATATGCTTATTGAGATGGTACCATGTATGATATATCAATAAATTGCCCCTAAAAACAGTAATCTATATGATATATCACCAGAGATAATGAATAGAGATACTACTATGTATGATATATCACCAGAGATAAATTCTTATATTGTCTTTTATATATATATTTAAAAAACAGTTAGTCTATGAGACAATAGAAGAAAAGTTTCAAAATGTATTCAAAGAGAAAATAGAGCTTGAGCATTTGTTGAAAGAGTATACAGAGATGGAAGAAATATTCAGTGGAGATGAAAGGTTAACATTATATGTTAAAAACTTCAAAGAAGAGTTCACAAAAGGTTTCCGTAAAGATGAAGAAAAAGAAGGAACTAGTGGTGTTGGTAATGGTGATGGTTATGAGGATGGTGCTGATAATAATGAGGTGGATGTTGAAGAAGAGAATGAACCTACTGAAACGGGAATAGATGCTGAAATATCAGTAGAAGAAGCTGCAGAAGAAAAAGAAGCCGACAAAGCCAGCGAAATGAGACAAGCTGCTGAAAAGGAAGCTGCTGAGAAAGAAGCTGCTGAAATGGAAGCTGCTGCAAAAGAGAAAGAAGAAGCTGAAAAGATAGTTGCAGCAAAGAAGAAGGAGAAAGCTAAAAAGCTAGCAGCAGCAAAGAAGGAAAATGCTGAAAAGCTAGAAGCAGTAAAGAAGAAGGAAGAAGCCAAAAAGCTAGCAGCAACAAACAAAGAACAATCTGAAAAGCTAGAAGTTACAAAGAAGAAGGAAGAAGCCAAAAAGCTAGCAGCAACAAACAAAGAACAATCTGAAAAGCTAGAAGTTACAAAGAAGAAGGAAGAAGCCGAAAAGCTAGCAGCAACAAAGAAGAAACAAGCTGAAAAGATAGCAGCTACAAAGAAGAAAGATGAAGCTAAAAAGAAAGCAGCAGCTGAAAAGGAAAAAGCTGAAAAAGAAGTTGCTTCAAAGAAGAAAGAAGTAGTTGAAAAGAAAGCAGTTGATGAAAAAGAAAAAGCTGAAAAGGAAGCTGCTGCTAAAAAGGAAAAAGCTGAAAATTAAGTTGGTGCAGAGGAGAATGAAGAAACTGAAAAGAAAAAATCATTAAAGGAAGCAGCTGAAAAGAAAGATGATGGCACTGCCCAGACAGGTAAAAAACAAGATACAACATTTTTTTTTATTATGCAATGATCTATTATCTAAATTTTAAAAATTATAGGAACAGAAGAATCAGAGGCTACAATAGTTTCTAATACTATTGAAAGCCCAAAAGTTCAAGAAAAGATTTTTGGAAAAGGTCAAGAAAGTGCGGACAAAAGCAGCAAAGATGAACCAAAAAACAAAGGAAAAAGGATAACAAAACCATCAATTTATTTGAAATCACCATTCATGAATAAGATGGTAAAAACACAAGAAAAATTAGATAAAGATGAAATTCTTTGTGCTAGAAGCATATTCTGCATGCAAGGAGATATCAGGTAAAAAGCTTACTATTTATTGATTTTTTTTGAAATATATGCTACCTGTCGCTCATAGTATGTTAAAAAAATAACAAAATGATAGCAAAAATCACAAGAGATATATTACAGTTATTAATAACTGTTGCATATAAAATATAAAACGTAATCATTTCGGATTCTTTTTTGCAGGGAAGTTGTATTTGATGACGGCAAAGGAACGATTGCCAACAGAAAAGAAATACAGTCACTTGCAACTGGAATTACGATCCAAAAACAGATAATCGACACTTTTGTTACAGTGTTAAATTACGAGGAAAGGATCAGATCTGGTGGAAAGGATAAGAGGAGGCATTACTTTCCTACCAATGTTGTGGTAAGTTTGTTTCAGTTTTGAAATATAATAGAAAAAATATATCCAAGTTTTCTGTTTTAAATAACAAAAAATTTAATCCTTTTTTATTTCGTTTAACATATTGTCATAAAACAGACAACGCATTTGTTGAACAAAGAAAAGGATGAAGCAAAGGAGTATGTGTCTTTTGAAAATATGATCAACAATCAAATGAATACTTCAGAATCAAAAAAGAAGATGAAAGACGTAAGCTATGCATTCTTCCCGGTAGTTGCTGAGGGTCAATATTATGTCATAGTTTTCAACCTTTTGAAAGCTAATGCAGAAATATTGGACAATGAAAAAGATTGCGATTACAATAAGTACGAAGAGGTCTTTGATTCAGTGGTAAGCAATTTCTGAATACATATTGAATATTGATATTTATTATATAGAGTAATATCCCAAGAGATAATATATAGTATTAATGTTTTTTGCAGAAAGCTTTATTCCTCAAATACTTGACAAAACATCAGCATCCATGTGTCGACAAACTCACAAAACAAAAACCTGCCAAAGTCTTGAAATTTAAGTGGAGAACTGAGAAAAACAAAATTGACAGCGGCTTATACACAATGATGCACATGGAATTGTATCAAGGAGAGTCAGCAACAAAATAGAAGACTAACGTTGTTGAGGAAAACAACGGAGACTACCTTAAACAAATGACAAACATGAGGATGAGATACACAACAAAAATTATGTTGCATGAAATGAATACAAAAAGAGGTTTGATGTCAGAATATGCAAACAAATTTGGCGAAGACAACAAGGAAAAAGAAAAGGTTAAGAAGATGGTTGAAGATGCAATCAAACAAAGGATTAAAGAATGTGTATGAAGATGATTGAAGAAGAACATTAGGTGTTTTCTATTGATGAATCATATAATGATGTTACTTTAAAAAAATTCAACTTTAGTTTTGCTAGTTAACTTAGGAATGGATATAATGACTAACTATGGTTTATCCCTAGTGATAAACACTTGGTATTTTCACTTTTTGATGCTAAGATTATGAAAAATTCTATTGATGGTGCAATTGATGAGCAAATTAATTAAAGGAGTGAAATCAACTTATCCTTTCCTAAAAATTAATGGTGTAAGCTTATCCTATTCTACAGTAATCGAATCAAACAATCATTTCCTACAGTAATAATAAAGTTGAATTGATTGATGTCAGAAATATTGATAATTAAAAATGATTTATCCATAGTGATAAATGAAATGATTCATCTCTAATGATATTCAAGAGAAGCTTACAATCTTAATAAAAGATATACCTTAAAAAATAGATAAAACAACAAAACTTATGTCAAAAATTAGATGAACTAAATGCTATATTACAAGTGATATAGCACCGTAACTGAAAAATTAAAACCTGAATAAACATTATACCTTAAAAATAATGTTATATCACAAGTGATATATCACCATAACTATATAACGTCAGTTATGCCTAAATTACAAAAAAACACTCTAACTTTTGACATAGTTGTGATATAACAAGTGATATAACATATGATATCACTTGTGATATCACATTTAAACTGAATGTTACTGGAATGAAAACTTACAAAACATAAAATAACAAAAATTAAAAATCTAAAAAAAGAGGAGGGACCTTAACTGTAAATAACCGTCACGGTTTTCAATAACACCAATCATTCTAGAAATTAAATAGACATTTCAAAAACACTCTCTCTCAAAAATTCAATCGATAAAACAAAACAAAAAACACACACAATCAGAAACACTGGGGTTAAATCTCTCTAAAGTCCAATTCAAAACGAAAATAGAAGCATCAACATCTACACCAGGGAGTGAATCTACAGAAAAAGTTAAAAAAGAATATACTGAAAGTGATATTGAAAGTAAGTCAATCATAAACAACTTATTTTATTCTTATATAACTATCCATAATGATTTTGTTATGTTTTCTGTATTTTAAGTTGATTCAGATGTTATTTATTAATTTTTTTATATTATTATTCATCTTATTTGTTTATAGATAAATTATTTGTTGATAAATTATTAAATGAAAATTATTAGTTCATTACTGTGATTATATGACAGATTAGAACATAAGTTTATTAAAAAAATATAATTTGATTTGTGTTATTAATGGTGATAGAATATACATGTTAATATGGTTTAGCGGATGAATAGTAATGGGAAAAAAACAATTTAGCGGGCAACTTTTTTTTATAAAACTGAAGAGAGATGAAATTGATATAAGTTTTGATATTTGATATAACCTATGATATCTCTTGTGATATATGACTTCTTATATCACTTCTGATAACACTTTTGGTGTCACAAAGATATGTAAAATCATTTGTAACATCATTTGTTATAGAGTTGAGATCCACAAAGACCCCCACATTGTCATAGATCCAATGAAACCATCCAAGCCATCCATCTATGATTGATCCAAGGGTCCAGATTTTACCCCTCTTTAACACTAAAGGGGTATTTGTGTCACATATTTAAACTTAAATAACACACATTCTCACTTTTTGTAAAACAAAAAAAACCACAGAGCTCAAAACCACTCGCCGGCGACCAATCCAACAAACTTTTTCCGGCGAACTCTACCAACAAAAATGACGACCTCGTCGACAAGCAGCCTTCTTCCGGCGAACACGCCGACTACCAACCTTCCTCCGGCGACGACTACTAAACTTCCTCCGGCGACCTTCACGACTACCAACCTTCCTCCGGCACCAACCTCCACCACCACCAGTCACCTTCCTCCGGCGACCTCCTCGACCAGTCACCTTCCTCCATCGACTTCCACGGCTAGGGC
>BQNB010117861.1:5532-18664 GCA_026074375.1 Tanacetum coccineum
GCTATCACCTCATAAAACATTTTTCGATATTTTACAAAATATCTTGTGTCGTTATATAAACTACCTTGTTTTCATTATTACGAACTGTTTTGCTATCTTATAAACTATAACGTTTATACCCAATAAGAATTTAAACATATCACTAGTTTTGATGAAATGAACATTGTATCATTAGTCCTTAATTATACATAGCCTGATCACCTATGTATAATTCAGGGAGGACCATGCCATGCTGGGAATAGTCACCATAAAATTTTGTCAATTTACCCTTACTTCCATTTTTATTTTCTTTCTTTTCTCTACATTGTCAACGGGATTATAATGTACTCGTGTTTTATTAATATTTTGCGTGTGTATTCATGAGTCGTGTTGGTCATGTGTAGTCGTGTTGTAAGCATCAAAACCAAGTAGATATTTCTCCATCTTATCATATAGAAACACCACACCCTTAGCCGAGAGACCGAATCACGCTCCCTGTAGTCATGATAAATATGAATTGTAAGAACTTAGAACGTAACCGACTTATCCTTTTAATTGGATGATAACTAGGAGAACTAGGAGATTTCCTTCAATATACTTACCTTTTCGTGAGTTAGAATCACGTAAATTATGTGATTCTCGTACCAATAAAACTTCTGATGGACCTGAAGTTAAAGCAGTGGACACAATTATTGCAAGAACATGGAAGCTAGTTGATAGAATCCTCGCCTCCGCTAAGATTTGCCCTTTTAGTGACACCGTCCCATCTATTGTAGACACTAGGTACTCTATTGAGTTAGCCGATGGAAAGATTATAGAAGTTGATACCAACATTTGAGGTTGTGTACTGAATATTCTGAATCATCTATTCAAATAAGACTTAATGCCCGTAGGACTTGGTAGTTCGATGTTATCATCGGTATAGATTGGTTGACAAAGTACCACGCCATGAGAAATTGTGATTAAAGATCGTTCGTATCCCCTTAGGTGATGAAACCTTAACGATTCGAAGCAATAGGAGTAATGGATATGCACCGATAGTTGCTAATAAGCAGAGTTGTTTGATAGGATTGGTACGTTGGAGCGGGATAACATTAGACTCAGAGGCATGCTATGTGTTGAGAGAAAGAGAGTTGACCGTCTCCGGCATAGTATGTCGTATACTCAAAAGGATTTGTAAGACCGAGTTCCTCACCCCGGGGAGCTCTGATATTGTTCGTCAAAAAAGGATGGATCCTTCAGGTTGTACATCAACTACCGAGAATTGAACAGGCTAACCGTGAAGAACCATTACCCGTTACCTAGTATAGATGATCTTTTTCGATCAACTATAAGGATCTAGCATTACTTGATAATCGACCAAAGGACTAGTGACCACCAACTAGAGTTCGAGAAAAGGATATTCTAAGACCACATTTAGGACCCGTTATGGACATTTCAAGTTTCAGGTCATGCCATTTGGTTTGACCCGCGCACCAGAGGTGTTCATGGATCTTATGAATCGGGTATGCAAACCGTACTTGGATAAGTTCGTGATAGTATCCATCGATGATATCTTTATCTATGCAAGCAGAAATAAGGAGTACGAGGAACACCTTAGGTTTATCGTATAATTGCCTAAGAATAAAGGATTGTACGCCAAAGTCTCTAGGTGTGAATTTTGGCTCCTGAAAGTGTAATTTCTCGACCCTGTTGTTGATAGTCAGGACATTCACGTCGATACTACCAAGATTTGAGTCAATCAAGGATTAGGCAACGCCTACACCTCTAATGAAGATACGAAAATTCTTAGGTCCTGTCGGTTACTACCGACGATTTATCGAAGGTTTCTCTAGGATATAGAAACCCCTAACCAAACTGAGTCAGAAAGATGTGAAATACGAATAGAAAGAGAAAGAAGATGAAGCCTTTCAACAGTAATGTAGAAACCTTGTAGTGCACCAATTTTAGCATTTCCCGAAGGAACAAAAAACTTCTTGGTTTATTATAACGCTTTGCATAATGGATTTGGTACTATAATGAGACAGAAGAAGGTGATGGCTTACGCCTCCCAAAAACTAAACGTTCATGAGAATAACTACACGATACACGACCTAGAATTAGGAGAAATATTGTCTATTCTTAAGAATTGGGAACACTACCTGTATCGCATGAAGCGTACCATGTCTACAAACCATAAGAGCTTACAACACATTCTAGATCAAAAGGAATTGAACATGAGACCACGTAGATTGTTAGAATTGCTTAGTTATTTCATTTGTAAGATTTGATGTCACCCTAGAAAAGCAAACGTTGCAGCAGATGCTCTAAGCAGAAAAGAACGAGCTAAGCCTCTCAGGGTGAGAGCCTTAAGTGATGACCGTAAATTTAAACCTACAACCACAAATTCATGAGGCATAAGCAAAAGTATCAATAAAGCAAACGTTAAGAATGAGAACCTTCATGGCATAGACAAAGAGTTTAAGAATAGTCTTAATAGAACTCTATGCATTAGGAGCAGGAGTTGGTTACTATGCATTAGAGACTTAGGATAATTGATCAAGCACGAGTCACAAAAATCTAACTATTCCATCCACCTTGGAATCAGATAAGATATATCATAATCTTAAGCAGTTTCACAACTGGCCCGATATGGAAGTAGGCATCGCCACCTATGTCGACAAGTGTTTGACTTGTTTAAGGATGAGGGACGATTACCAAAGGCCATCTAGTTTACTAGTACAATCAGAAATACCCCATAGGAAATGGGAAAATATAGCCATAAATTTTAACACAAGACTACCAAAGACAACAAGTAGTTACGACACGATTTGGGTAATCGTGATCATCAAAAGAATTATACTGACGTGAGACGCAAACCTTTGGGATTTCAAGCTGGAGGTAAGGTCATGTTGGATTGGTCACCATGAAAGGAGAGGAGAGATACATTTTAGCAAAGGGGAAAGTCTGAACCTATATATATTGAACCTTTTTATATCAGCGCTAAAGTAGGAAACCGTCGTTTATCGACTTGAAACCCCGCAACAACTAAGCAAAAGCCCATAGACCTTTCAGTGACACACTAAAGGAGTGTTGTCTAACAGAAACATGTCATTCATTAGGAACGCGAAGTCAGTTTCGAAGGAAATACTTTCACCTAATTCGTAACAACCCAAAATCGAATACCACCACTTGAGCTTCGGGCGAAGAAGCTCTTTTAACGGTGGAATAGAATGTCACAACCTGTAATTTCTGATCAGTAACTGTGCGGTTCCATTCAGGTATTTTTAAATTTTATAAGTTATGTGTAATTTTTTTTTGTTTAAACCGAGAATTGTTCCGTTATTATCTGGAATCATCATCGGAGTGAACCGTGGACACCAACGTTGGTAGTATTTTGGCCATTTAGCACTATTTTGTTTGTAGAGCAATATTTAAAATTTCATAATTTTCTGTGTTACCGTTACTCGTTTCGTTATTTACGTGATACGTGTTTTGATCTATACCTATGCATGTGCATGCAAAGCCTTGGCAATTAAATCCAAATATGAGCACTATGACCCTAAAATGTTGGAGACCATTTTTGTTACCCCCCCCCCCTTTTTTGCCTTTAGCATAACCGGATTCACACACACTCCCTAGCATGGGGATTTCCATTTTGAAATTTTGATACACACTTAACATACTCTTACAAGTGGGCTTGTACAATGGTCCTTCTAGGCCTCATTCGCGGATCATTTCGCGTCCCCTTTTTCCTCTTGTACTCGCCGAAACAAAGACATGCACCTAGTATTTGTGCATTCCCTTCTATACCAACATATAACCACCTATTTTTTTTACTTTCAGTCACTCCTAAACAAATTCTTTCTGATAGAAAACACACTACACATATCCCTCCTTTAGCTTTCTGGCCGACGCCTACAAACACCTCACATTAAATCCATTTGTTCTTAAATCTTTGATCCACCTTTGAAGATTTATTGTTGAGGTTGATTCTTGTTTTATCCGGTGTAGTTTATAAAAAAGTTGGGTTGTTCTTAGTTTCTAATATCTTTTCGTCTCGTTTTCTTGTACAGTCATCTTACTTTTTAATAAAGGGAGTTGTTACTTTTCCATTCGTTACATATATTTCTAAACAATAAACTCTTTTGTTCATGATCATTTTGAAAAGGGGTACAAACGCGGACGTTTTTTCGTGAAAATCATTACCTATGTTCTATAAAATACGAGTTCTCAAAGTTGAATTTTATTTATTTATAAATTGAGAACATAAAAAGTAGTTGTACTTTTGCGATATAATAGTTTGTTGTGACTATTTTTGATATATTTATTGTTATGTTATGGCCTATGTTATTTATGAGATCTTTCGTATTAGCGGCTTAATATTGTTTGGCAAAGGAAATATTACGTTAGATGTTGTTTTGTTGGAAGCATAAATTGAAAGTCGAAGATGGTTTCGTTAGAATATAATTTGTTGTAATTTTGCTGGTTTTGTCGGGTGTTTGTCAAAATCGATCGGATATTCTTTTGAGTCAATAAAAGATGTACGTTTATAAAACGGATATTTTCACGAGTCGAGATGGATAAAAATGGAAAGTCGATATTTTTAGAAAGGTCATGCCAAAATTTTATAAACTTTATAAATGCGTCAAAAAATAAACTTTTATTATTATTTTTTTATTATCAAAATTAGATAAATGTTAGGAATAACGTTTAAGAGTCGAGTTTAAGTCAACATTTACGATTATTGAGTCAACTTGAGCTTGTGTGAGTTATAAAATACGAAATACACTAAAAAGATGAAATACATAAAGATGAAATACAACTAAAAGACACAATACACTAAAAGACAAAATGAATTAAATGATGAAACACATATAGATGAAAATACACTAAAAGTCGAAATCCACTAAATGACAAAATATTTTGAAGATGGCTGTTTATGATTCTCGTGTCTGTCATTTTTCTACTTTACGGCCTATTTTGTTGTTCTATTTGTCGGTCAAAGTGTCGAGACTTGTCAAACCTATAACTTTTGAAAGTACGTTTTGAAAAGGATACGCCATGTCTACTCATGCTCGGATGATCAGCTCTTGCGTTAAGCATTATTCGTTGTACATTATTCTAAAATGACCACTATATACTAGGTTGTCGCCAGTACCGTGAGATTTGTTTTGCTTGATTGATTCCTTTTGATCCACAACTCGCATAAGGTGAGTTCTTAGCCCCGCACTTTTACTCGTTTTGAATAAAAAAGTTTTATAATTTGGAGTGAGAAACATTGCTTGTTTTTAAAATGGACACAAGTTACTTTCATGAGAAATTTTTCCTTGTTTACGTGTGCTTAAGTAGCTACTAGACCTCTATTGCCAAAACTATCATGAACTGTTAATTTCTTGACCGGAGGACCGGTTGAGGGAGCGTGAGTGCATAAATAGATCTATTGGGACTAATTAATCCCTATCCGGGTAAAGTCGAACTTAATACCCCCGGGTGGCCCGATTAAACGGGATATAATGTATGTCGAATTCGGATAGGAAATCTTAGTTGGATTTCCTCTCGGGCAATGCAACCTATAACTATATGAAAGCTATGTCTAGATTAGCATCGGTGTCATGAGATTAGTGCAATGTAATTACCTTGTTTATGTCGAAGTCGTGTCTGGTTATACTATGCATGCCTATAAATCTTGTTGTCCGCTATAAACAATGTTTTGAACTAACCTATGAATTTCGCAACTTTATGTTGACGTTTTAAGCATGTTTTTTCAGGTACTTAGCTTTGACTTCTTGATGTGCTATATGGAGTCTACGTGTTATATGTATCATCTTTCAAGACTTTATTATCATTCATACTCGTTGTATTTTGAAAACTTAATTATACTTCTGCAACTTTTTAAATTTCATTTCAAATCTTGTAAGACTTATCTATTTTTTATAAATACAATGAGATATCATTTTCAAAACGTCCATTAGTGGTCGTTCTTTGTACTTTTTGTGATGATTAGTGTGACGCCACGCCTCCGGACATGTATTCGGTCCAGGCCCTGTTTAGGGGTGTGACATAATAGTTAAGTAAATCAGTTTCCCCACAAGCTTTTGAAAGTTACCAAAACAAACCAAGGGAAAGTCATATTTTTCAAGAATTTTCTTATTTGGTTTATTTTGATTAACTTCAATTGGTGTAGAAGCTGGTTTACAACCTAACATACCAAACTCATCAAGTAATTCCATACAATACCTTCATTGAGTAAGACATAAACCATCTTTATTCTTTATTACCTCAATACCCAAAAAATATTTCAATTCACCAAGATCTTTTATCATAATCACATTACTAAATAGTTGCTTAAATTTTTCAATCTCTGCAATACTATTTCCAGTAATAACTATATCATCAACATATACCAAAATCACAACAATAACATCATTGTCTGACTTAACAAACAAAGAATGATCATTCTTACTTTGACTAAAACCAAGCTCACACAATACACTAGAAAGTTTTTCATTCCACTTTCTAGGAGCCAGTTTTAAACCATACAATGACTTATTAAGCTTGTAGACCCTTTGATCTCCAGGGGCAAAGTACCCCTCAGGTTGAGACATATACACATCCTCAACCAATTCACCATATAGAAATGCATTATTAACGTCTAACTGTGTTGAGGTGTCATTTTATACACTATTTCGGGGTCATTTAACCCCTAAAATCATGCAAATATGCCCAGATTACGTGCTTAATCATTTGTTTTCAGGTTTTTAGCACTTGGATGGCGTTTGGAGGAAATACACATGACTTGGGCTCAATTGAAGAAGAAACAGACAATATTACAGACCTACACCAAATCTCATGAGGATATATGCAAACAGTGGCTAGAGACGGCGTCGCAAGCATAAAGCGACGCGTCTCGTGATCAATTAGTGACGGGTCTAGAATATGGCCGACGTCGTCAGGGACGTGGTCCGACTTAAAGAGGATCTAGAATCGTCTACGTGGCGACGGCGTCTGGATTACAAAGCGACGCCGTTCGGTCGCGCTTTCGGTCGAGAAACTCTATAAATATAAATCCCATTTTTAGGAGTTTTAGCTGTGTAACTTTGGGATAAATTGTATAACCCTAGGGAGAGAACCCTAGTCGTTTTAGGAGCTTTAGAGGTCTGTTTTTAAGGTCTCAAAACCCTATTGAAACTACTTTGGATCCATGTTTTAATAGTAAGGTTCTTTATCTTTAATCATTCAATATGTCTATGTGTTGTTTGATTAATTTATCTTCTTGCTTTATTTATAACATGCGAGGCTAAACCCTCCTTTGTATTTATCTATGATTGCATGAAACTTAGATTGTAGATCCTTTTGATGTTGCTTCTTGTTGATGAATGTGTGCATTAGGCTTTAGAAAACCAGCCTTTGCCTGTTATCAATGTTGATATGTTAGGGACATCGCGTGTAGATGTAGATAGGACACCATCGGTAACAGTCTTGCTACTGACCTTACGCTTATTTATGGTTTATCCCTCTTAAGTTATTTCACATGCATTTAATATACTCTTAGGGGCCTTGTAATAGTCTTCATACTAACTTACTTATGTGTTGCCTTAACGGAATATTAAATATACGGCGGGTTCGTGTAATCCGTTCATAACTTAAGAAATACTTACACAGATCATCATAAGTGTGACAAAGCAACGGATCTAGGAGAAGCAATCTGAGGAGTAGTGCATGATTAGGTAAATACACTTGCTTATCATAAAGTTATCACCATTAGATTAGATATTAATTAGTTTAGTTATTGTTTTTTTTTAATTTTACACTCTTTACTCCTACTTTTAAACAAACCTTCCTCTCAAATATTGATTATTGCTTTTTATTGTAAACACCCTAAAACGGGTTTTAAGTAATTTAATACGAAGAGGCCATTAGGTAAGTTATGAATTAATGACGTTAATAGTCTAAATGTTGCTAAGGGACTTAAGTTGTTTCTGTCTGTAAGAAAACAATACGCGTATTGGTTAAGTTGAATACGGCGTAATGATTATAGAATGAATATGGATATCAAAGTTAATGAATATGAAGTTATTGGAGCCTAGCTTGGATTGGCGTATATCCATGGGTATGGATTCGGCGTATCGGTTAAGTAGGACAAAGTAAATGACTAAACTACCCTTTTTGATGAGTCACCACTTTCACTTAAATATCTCAGCCTCTAGACTTTTCCATATCATTCTAAAAGTTCCAGGAGAGTAATGTGTGTGTGTATGTGTCGATTTTTAAAAGAGAGGGGAAAAGAGAAAAGATTAGCTTGATGATCTTGTGATGGATTAAAGGGTGCCAATTTAAGGGTTGATCCCTAGCAACAATCCTACAATGCAAGTAACCTTTTAATTATTAAGTTAATTAAAGAATTGAGGGTTAGGGTTTATATACCCAATTTGGAGGTTTTGGGTAATTGAGTTTCTAAACCAAGTATTAAGGTGTTTATGATTATGGTTAAGGAATTAATAGTTTATGAGTAAAATGGTGATTTTGGGATATGATCATGATATGATCATATAGAAGTTGATAATGAAATAGGTATGTCATGTGTATGACTAGAAAACCTATAATTGTACATGTATAAGTATTTTAAGTAAATTGATGATTATAAATAGGAATCAGTAATGGATGATGGTGAGTTATCTTCTGTTCTTGATAAGCTTAGCTGGATTCAAGGTGGTTAAGGTAAACCGGTTATAATGTGAAGTTATATTGATTTCATCATATGTGTGTTATGTTGATGATGTAATGGAAGTTTAGGGAGCTTTGGTTAGAAAGCTTGGACTAATCATAGATTAGAGGCTAGTTTGGCAAAACTAGCCAAGGTTGTGGTTAAGTTTAATTAGACCCATTTAAGGTATGTAATGATTTGGTATGATTTGATGTAATGTGTTTATGTGTAATGTGTTATATTGATGAAATGTAGTCTTATGGACTAATGATTGATAAGAATGACGCTTATTTGATGAATGATGTATAATGTCATATTATTTGCCATTTACTTACTAAGCCTCATGCTTACGGTTTAGATGTTTAATGTTTTATAGGTTCAAAGCAATGAAGGATTAAGCATTTGAATAAAGGTGTAGAATTGGAATCTTGGAAAAAGGAAAGTATTTAGAATATGAGTAAGAAGTTAGTATAGGTGCCGAGATCATACACGTTGAACCCCTAAGTTGAATATTTAGTGTCAAATATGTTTTGTATAAATTTTTTGTAGTTGTCCAAGTCCATGTCTTGGGTCAAAAGTGGATGTTGTGTAAATGAGTACAAGTATTTTGGGTGGAATGGGTCAAAAGGGGGTGTTTGGCAAAACACCCATCACGTTGTAAAGTATGATTATGTGCGTCGTTAGGACCATAAATGTTATGGAAATGGTTTAATATGTTATGATAATAAATTCTGGAATGTCTTGTGAAGTATTAAGTCTCAGAAGTAAGGTTTTGGGTCAAAATGGCTTTTCTGCATATGTTTCTGCAGGTTCTGGGTCTGATGGTCCAATACGGCGTATCCATGGGTATGGATACGACATATTGAAATTTTAGGGTGAATACGGCGTATCCATTTTCATGGATATGGTGTATCCATGTCACAGTAGACACAGTTTTTGGCCAATCTTGTTTTAGTCGTAAAAACTAAACCGTAAAGAGTTGGAAGTCGTACCTTATACCATTAGAAAGGTATTTGGGTCTATTTTATGATGATGACACTTCCAAGGAATGAATGATAAAGTAATTTGGTCAGCTTATTAAGAGGGACATAAGGTCAAGACGTTTCCGCGAAAAAGTTTTTAATTATGGTCAAAAATGTGAGTCTGGAAAGGGGCGTTTCAACTTGGTATCAGAGCTTCGGTCTAAGAGAAGTAGGTTTCTACTATAGGATGCCTAAACTTAGACCACTCATAGATGCAAATGCCGTAAGAATAAGTAATGAAGTATGTGAATGCCTTAGTATAAGGTAGTTAATTGCTTACGGCAAAATAAAAGAAGATGCTTGGACATATTAACGATTATGAAATGTAAATGAGTCATTGATTATATGAGTTTTATGTTTATTCGAATGTTAAGCCCTTATTAGGAAAGTTATAATTGAATATGTTGTCGTTATTATGTGACGTAAGTATATGAAAGTTGCTTATATGTCTATATGCTTCATGAATGTGGGATGACATGATAATAGGAGAAGCATGAGCTAAGTAAATGTGTAAACTTTTAAATTATAAAAAGGTTGCTTATGTGAAAATTATTATGTAAGGAAAGTAAATGCTAAACGTAGGAATGTATATTTATATAATGTGAGATCTATGCTAAGTTAATTATATGTCTAAGTGATATATGATGTGTATATGATGATATGAATTTAAGAAATGTTAAGCTAAGGTAAATGCGTGGATAACATTCTAATAAGTAACGACGAAAGTATGTAAATATGAGCTAGGTAATGTGAAGGTGTTTGTAATATGAAAAGTTGCTTAATGAAGAAATATTGTGTTGAGTGTAAGTGCTTATATGAATTACTAATAAAAGTTGAAATAAGATAAGTCGTGTAATGTAAAGGACATGATAAAGTATTATGTAATGGTATGATATGATTAAGTATGAGACGTATAAGAATGAATAAAGAATGAAAGCAACCTCGTTGGTATATGAAAGAGGTGTAAGATAATTAAAATAAATGAGTATATCTTAAAGTAAACTAAATGAATGAATGGTAAAGAATGAGGCTAATATACATGAAAAGTTTAATGGATTAAAAGAAAGTATTGGTATAGAATTGACCATGAGGTCAGAGTGGAGTTGACAAGAGAGAGATAAATGAAATGTGAAAACGTATATGTAATATTAAGAATGACAAGAGTCATGGAATCTCGCGTAAGAAACTGAAAGAAGATAAAGTGTGAAGTTGAATAACTTAAAGCAATGAAAGTAGAAATGAAGAATATATGGTTAGAAAGGTAGGTAGATGATGAAAAGGAGTAAAGAATGATAAATTTAAATTTAACTTAGATCCAATGATTAATGTAATGGTATCCTTCGGGATGGCCTAATGTGATGGTATCCTTCGGGATAGCCTAATGTGACGGTATCCTTCGGGATTGCCTAAGATTGTTAATGATACCACAAGGGTATCAGTAATGGGTGAATTCCTACAGGAAGAGAGCCAAGTTTCCTTCAGGAAAAGTTAATAAGATTGGATCTAAGACTACAAAAGACGATATTAAAAATGAATGAGTTAATGATATGTGAATACAGGAAGGTAATGAAGATTTAAGTAAGTTCGAGTGTTATGTTGGAAGTATGTAAGTAGGATGATTCATAATCCCCTTATTTAAATGGATTGGGACGCCTCTTCATTTAAATAAAGAAATTGTGAATCACCGAACCATAAGTTTATACTTCCTTATTTGCATTGATTGGGACGCTTCTCAATGTAAATAAAGAAGTATAGATGAGTGGGCTTATGTATTCTCGGCATAACATGAGAAGAATTAAAGAAGTAGATGGGGAGGGCCTAAAATTAGTTAGAAGACATAGGAATTAAGATAGGCACAATAAGAATTTAAGTGCTGCCTTTAGTAAAGACTTTAGAGAGAAAGCTAAGTCTAAAACATTAAGAGTATAGGACTAAGGGTAAAAGTTGAATTGAAGATATAAAATATGCCTTATGGTATGGTTCTAATATAAGTAATGAATATAGTGGTCGCTAAATTGTATTAGCACCTTTATGTAAAATGTGAAAGTATTGGTTAAAGTTTGAATTTAATAAGTTAAAGGTATTGAACTTTCAAGTGACTTATAGCCCGTGTCGAGAATTATTTAGAAAGAAGTAAAGAAATTGAAGTATTAAAGTGAAAAGTGCTAAAGGAATTGTAAAATGGCTATGAAATAATACGAAGGTATTAGTTAATGTTTGAATAATGAAAAGTCAAAATGCTATAATATTCTCAAGTGACTTATAGTTTTTGGTTAAAAACATGGAATAAAGTAAGTAAGAATGTTGAGTAAGAAATGAGTTAACTAAAATGATGAAATAGGAAACGGTAAAATGTTACCTAACGACGTTTGTCATTAGAAAGAGTGTAAATGTGATAAGAATAAGAAAGAAGTAGAACGGGTTAAAGGTAAATAAAGGTGTTATAGCATGGCTGGAGTTGCAAAACTATATAAGTTGTTGCAACTAGTTAAGTATATGTTTAAAAGTGTTAAAATAAATGAGGGGTTAAGTATAACCAAAATGTGGTAAGTATTAGACAAAGAGATTTCAGGGACGAAATCTAAATAAGGGGGTAGATTTGTAACACCCCAAAACCGGGTTTTAAGTAATTAATTACGAAAAGGCCATTAGGTAAGTATGACTATGACTTTAATAGTCTAAATGTGCTAAGGGACTTAAGTTGTTCTGTTTGTAAGAACCAATACGGCGTATTGGTTAAGTTGAATACGGTGTATTGATATAAGAATGAATATGATATATCAAAGTTAATGAATATGAAGTATTGGTAGCCTAGCTTGGATATGGCGTATCCATGGGTATGGATACGGCGTATCGGTTAAGTCGGCCAAAGTAAATGACTAAACTACCCTTTTTGATGAGTCACCACTTTCACTTAAATATCTCAGCCTCTAGACTTTTCCATATCATTCTAAAAGTTCCAGGAGAGTAATGTGTGTGTGTGTATGTGTCGGTTTAGAAAAGAGAAGGGAAAAGAGAAAAGATTAGCTTAATGATCTTGTGATGGATTAAAGGGTGCCAATTCAAGGGTTGATCCCTAGCAATAATCCTACAATGTAAGTAACCTTTTAATTATTAAGTTAATTAAAGAATTGAGGGTTATGGTTTATATACCCAATTTGGGAGTTTTGGATAATTGGGTTTCTAAACCAAGTATTAAGGTGTTTATGATTATGGGTTAAGGTTAATTAATGGTTTATGAGTAAAATGGTGATTTTGGGATATGATCATGATATGATCATATAGAAGTTGATAATGAAATGGGTATGTCATGTGTATGACTAAAAAACCCTTTAATTGTACATGTATAAGTATTTATAATGTATGATGATTATGGCTTAGGAAGAAAGTGAGGATGATGGTGGTGTTCTTGATAAGCTTATCTTGGAGCTAAGGTAAGTAAACC
>BQNB010117862.1:0-21101 GCA_026074375.1 Tanacetum coccineum
GTGTTAAGTGCAATCTAATCTACAATCCCACGTTACCTGCACTCAAAACTACTACCCACTTACTTTTGTTATACTAATCAGCACTAAACATATACACAAAAAATACTATATTATAAAATCACAAAATAAAAGTACAATAATGCCTTTTAAGGTCAACATGAGCTCCAACAATGGCTCCATCAATATCATCTTCGTTTTCTTTCCTAGCAGATCTTGCAACATAAAGCAACACATGTTCATTACCCAAACATATGCCAAATGTGTCCATTATTTTTTCTCGAATTCGAATATACCAATGGTTAGAAAGCTAATTTAAACACCCATTTAAGTTGTAACAAACATTTCTGAGTACAAACTAATTCCTTTGACCCGTTACATGATCTCCACAACCAACCCATTTTGCTACGTCTACATAAGTATTAAATAACTTAACTTTAGTTAACTAAATGGTATGCACAACATATCATTCGGCTGAAAGTCTCACATAAGTGCTTCAGTCTGTTGAAAATTTGGCACGCACATGACCGTATACTATGACATGGATCATAAAAAAATGTACAGTGCAAATTTGCTTGCCATTAAACTAACAACATGTAATGGTAGTTTGTATATTAGATGAGCATGTTTAGATAGTCTTACTTTCTTAGGACTAACGTTTAGACGGATTGATCAACATTTGAAACCTCGAATTTGCAGTTACTTATAGTTCATTCAAGGCTTCACCCAAACTTTTATTTCTATGATCTTTTTCCAGCATCATTTTCCTTCAAAGTGATGATAAATCATACCCTTTGTAGCCACCTGATCTTTTGCTTCTACCAAATCATCACATGTGGCTAATAAATCACTCACATCTACAATAAGCATAAACATATAAAATGTAAGATATCTAAATTTCGTACACATCTTTGTACAAATATCATATGGAGATAAAGTTTATAATATATCTATTCCACATCCGATTCTATAAGTCTCCTTATATTAGTACAAAGTAATGGAGATAAAGTTTATAATAAAGCATACATTTGTTTAAACTAGATTAAAAGTTCTATGTGTTGGTTTATGGGATTAACTGCGTAGTCATGATGAACATAAGCCCGTGAAAATCACGGGTAGCTAAACAAATACTTTTCTAAAAAATTTGTTTGTTTCAGTAGCTAAGAAAATTAATTATTTGTGTACCTAACATCAAAACTAAGAATATACATTTCAAAAATAGAGCATGTAATAATAAACATCGTAAAAAATACATGATATAATTCCGTTGGTTAACGGTTAAAAAATAAATTCCAACCAAACATCAGGTATTTGTGAATAATACCCAAAATTATCATCCATGGCAAACTTATGATAAGTAGATGGTTATGCTTGTCAAACAAACCCATCAATAAAAATCAAAACTTTATACTAATTATCATCTGAAATACTCACTTGACAATCCACCATAATCGTAGCAAAGAGCACTCCGGTAGGTATACACATTTTCAATACTCCCAACATGAGCCACACTGATTTTTATTATAACAAAATCGATAAAGGTAGATAAAAGGCCAAAAAAATCAATTAAGACACAATTCGAACATAAATGATCAATTAATTTATATAAGATCGCAAAATAACAAACCTGGTATGGTGAAATTAGGGTTCGTCTATGATCAATTGATGATAAAACCGGAGATAATATTGTGGTTTCAAATCATCCGTAATTTCTCAATGATTTGTTTGGAAAGTATTTTTAAAATTGAAAGAGATTGGCTGAGATTTGTAACTGATAATTGAATAATTCTGAGTTGTGGGACGAAATTGTAGGAGTGTTTGAAGGAAATACCAAATGGACCATTATGCCCTTAATTTTACACCCAGTCTTAATATGTCAAGTTTTTGTTCCCATTATGCCGTTTGAGGTGGCATTTTCAGTCACCATTAATTTGCCATGTCATTAGCCTAGTCATCATGCAATATTTCATGCCTTGCCTCATATATAGGTAGAAATATCATAAACTATGGTAAAAGGAAATTGTAAAAGATAATATTCGCAGGTTCTGTGGTTCTCAAATTCTTAGCTGTTTGAAATAAGATATAAGAGATTTAAATGCAAACAGAAATATAAATTTTCAATTGTATAATTTTTATCAAAACAAACCAAAGAGTTGCAAAGTGTTATAGAAAGTTAATACTTAATTGAATGACAATTGTTTTAGCTCTCTGATCAAACAAACTTAAACAAAGTATAAGTTTTCAAGTGAAATCAGCGGTCGTTGGTGATGGATCAGGGACCTAAACGAGTTGAAAGTAAACGCACTTCTTAAATGTTTATAATATGTCTGGAAGTGGTAACATTTAGTCTGATCAACATTCTCTTTTCATAGGGAGTACGAGATTATCACGTGTGGGTTTTTGAGACGTGTGACATTCCATTGAGAGCTACATCTTTTATTAAATACTTCCACTTTTTGAATCATAACGACTTTGATATAGTGAACAGTGTTGTAAACTACCTTTTTGCACCAACTTATTGATTTGAATTTATCCGTTCTTTTGCACTCCTGAAAAGTCCTGCCTAGATATTTCTTAAAAGATATTTTGAGCTATGCTATGTTGGAATGATAGGTTCATAAGGGTATTGACAACCCATAATAAACCTTTATCCTTTAGTTTCGGTTCTGTATGCGTACTAACTAATTCCGCATCAGCTAGTAAGTCTGACTTCAAGTTATCTTCAATTTATTGATGATGTCTGTGACTTGAATTTCACTGATATTGCTTGTTAATTTCATTATGATCTAATCTTCTTTACATAATCTAATGGGTTATGTTATATGTACCCTTAAAAAACCGTTTGTACCCTCTGGTTTTTCCCGTTTTTTTTCATTTTATTTATTTATTTTTTATTTTTATAATTTTGTTTATATTATAAAACAGTAAAACGCAGAATGCTGAACATAATTTATAAAGTTTAACAAGTCAAAAGTATTAAACTCTCATAAAGTTTAACAAGTCAAAAATATTAAACTCTCAAAAGTATTAAACTATATATTTAACGTAAATATCAATCGACTAACTTTGAAGAAACATAAAATTTATCGATCACGTTTACTAGGAGCTTCAAGTGAGGAGTTTCATTTGGAGTATACATTTGACGAGTTTGCTGGAATTAATGATTTAAAAGTGTCCGTCTCCTCAGAACCGTTACAACATGACCTCAGAATTATTATTGCCCGACCATGATACAATATTCCATAAATTAAAAAATCATAGTAATACGTTTAAACTTTATAAAGATTTGAAAAACAAAAACCATCACACTAAGACTTGA
Source organism: Tanacetum coccineum (assembly GCA_026074375.1). Taxonomy (NCBI): domain Eukaryota; kingdom Viridiplantae; phylum Streptophyta; class Magnoliopsida; order Asterales; family Asteraceae; genus Tanacetum; species Tanacetum coccineum. Next base: position 3,317 of record BQNB010117862.1, read on the forward strand.
CAAATTGACCCCAAGGTTGCGTGACGTAGCTTTACTTTTCACATTGATATAACTTTTGTCATCAATCAGATTTCCCCCTGTTAAGGTGAGTTCATAGGCCTCGCATTACATCTGGCGTTAAATGTTACCATAAACCCTCGAAGGGTGATACATCTATAAACCAAGGATACAAGTGTTTTTCTAAATGTATACTATCCTGATATAATTATTGCGATCTTGGTTGTCTAAGTCCTTTATGCCAAAGACCCCCACCATCATGGACAATTAATCACGATACCAGTGACACCTAATATTGTGGATAGTGCCTTATCCGTGATAGGTAACCAACGCACTATATGTGTGAGAACTCATATGTATAAGAACAATTACCTACACGGGGCCATTATCATTATATATAACATCTATATGATATATACACTAGTCAGATTTGATGTGTCATAAGCCATGAGCTTAGACCAATAATACTATTTCTATAATAATTGTTACTCATGCAATATTATACTTATGGTATCTAAACAACACTATTGAACTTGTTTCAAACTGTTTAACCATAAACCTAAGAATTTTCACTCCACCTTTGTGTTGACTTTAGTATGTTTTAATCTCAGGTAACTGAGCACCTTATGGCACGAAGGGGTCACGGACTGAAGATAGGGCTAAAATGTTATACATTCAAACTTTATGTTTTCTACATTAGATTTTGGGACCTCTGTTGTAAAACTCTGATAAAATAATGAATGATAACTTATCTTTTAAAAATGTCTCTTTTGAGTCGTTTTCTATGATTATGACTATTGTACTATGAAATAATACCCCAGATTAGCTTCCGCTGCTATATGTCAAAAATAAGGGTGTTATAAAACTGGATTAAAAGTTTTATGTGTTGGTTTATGGGATTAACAGAGTAGTCATGATGAACATAAACCCGTGAAATATCATAGTTACTAAACATATACTTTATTCAAATAATTTGATTTGTTTCTTAGCAAACAGAAATAATTATTAAGTACCTGACATCAAAACTAATAATAAAACATACGTAACAAATATACATATAGTCCTTTGGAAGACTTGGCGATTAAACAAACTAAATTCCAACCAAACAACAGTATAAGTGAATAAATATCCCAATAACCTTTTTAGCAAAGTTAACATCATAGTCAAAATAGGTAAATCAAATCATAAACACGCATGATGATAAATATTTTAAAAAATGAAAATCAATAGCATACATGTATGACTGTGTTTATAATCGTCACACAAAACCATAAAACACACAAACATAAACCGAACTTGTCCCTTAATTTAGTCGCGCCTGTGATTTGGATTATTTTGAAATCCTTCATAATTTCCTGCTTTTTTATGAAAATCAACAAATATCGTCTTAGCTTCATAATCATTTCAATAAACATATGGTGGGAATAAATTAATATAATCAAACACAAGAATAAACCGGACCATAGGAACATATATTTACCTTCAAAGTTGCTTGCAAAGATATCATACTGCAACATAACACCTATTAGTTTGCTGCAAAATTAGCAGAACATTAAGAGAACCTAATTATCAACCAAAATTATCATCCATGGCAAACCTATGTTAAGCAGATGGTTATGATTGTCAAATAAACCCATCAATAAAAATCAAAACTTTATACTAATTATCGTCTCAAATACTCACTTGACAATCCACCATAATCGTAGCCAAGAGCACTCCGGTAGGTATACACATGTGAAATATTCCCAACATGAGCCACGCTGATTTGTATTATAACAAAATCGATAAAGGTAGATAAAAGGCCAATTGATGATAAAAACTGGAGATAATAACAAACCTCTATACGATCGCAAAATAACAAACCTCTATAAGATCGCAAAATCGATAAAGGTAGATAAAAGGCCAATTCGAACATAATCGATCAATTAATTTCTATAATATCGCAAAATAACAAACCTTGTATGGTGAAATTAGGGTTCGTCTATGATCAATTGATGATAAAACTGGAGATAATATTGTGGTTTCAAATCATCCGTAATTTCCTCAATGATTTGTTTGGAAAGGATTTTCAAAATTAAAAGTGATTGCCTCAGATTTGTAACTGATGATTGAATAATTTTGAGTTGTGAGACGAAATTATAGGAATGTTTGAAGGAAATACCAAATGGACCATTATGCCCTCAATTTTACACTCAGTCTTAATATGTTGAAATTTTGTTCTTATTATGCCCTTTGAGTCAGCATTTCCAGTCAGCATTAAGTTGTCATGTCACCATGTCTAGTCATCATGAAATATTTCATGCCTTGCCCTATATATAGGTAGAAATTAAACATAAATATATTTTTTGAATGGTTTCTTAAATTAACACACCCAACAACTAATTCATTGAATGATTTCATAACTCTTACTGCTACTACATATATACACAACCTTTACAGGTACTACATGCATACATTATGGTATACAGATAAAGATCCTCTAATATTGGTCTTTCATGTTTGATTACGTTGAACCAATAAGATAAGAATAAATAAAATAGTTGGGTCATTTTCAAGTAAAATATGTGAATAATAATTTACTTTCGCTGACAACATATTAACATGAGAAGAACTTGGGAGAGTTGAACATGAGGTGTTCTCAATCCATGGTATACAAGCAAATAAAATTTCAAATTTACATTTTAATTTTTCGTGACAAAAACAAAAATTACAAACTAAAAATCAAACTATGATAAAAAAAAATATCTCTGAAAAAAGGAGGGCTTTACATGGTTTGAGCTTGTGTGGCGGTGGGTTCAAACCCCGTGAATTAGTCGGCCAAAAGGTCAAAAACCATGGTACCCCAAAAAAATCCCGTCAATTTAACCCTATATGTATAATCTTTTATATAATAAAAGAATTACATCATTTCGAAGTTTTCTATAAATTTGATCTTATAGAAATAAAAAATTGGACCAATTAGAACGCTTGATTTTAACACATAGACAAAATCGTGCGATTTTATTAGTTAAAAAAGTCAAAATTGAATCCAATTTGGTCAAAATTAGAAATTTTGTGAAAGAATTTGATGGAAAAAAACACATAAAAATATATGTGCCAAATTTGTGAAAACAAAAAACGTAAATAAGAGGAGGTAATTAATAAAACTTTAGTGGTTAAATTTTAAATAAATTATATGGAGTTAAATGTAAATTTGTAAGTTTTCATGTTTTTAATAACTTAAAAAAACAAATAACCCCTTATACTTTGTACCACTAGACTTTATATTTTAAAAATACAACATATATATTGTTTTAAAAATACAACAAATATATGCACAAGATTATTAATATCAAATTGAAAGCACGAATTATTGTGTATGTAAATAAATACACGATGTTGTACGTATACGAACAACTCATGTTTTTCCTCTATATGAGTTTAAGAATATCCCAAAAAAATTATTTTTACTATATGCGTTCAATAGTACTCATTGTTATTCCATTTTATAAGTTTATCACATGCGTACATGAGTTTGAATATTAAATACGGCTAAATTATTATTAACAAGAATGTAAATATATCAAACGTAAGCACGAATTAATGTGAAAACAAAAATACGCGATTGTACTTATAACAACGACTAATGTAATTCTTATTTAAAGTTTATATGAGGATATCTGGAAAAACATTTAAAAAAATTTATATTTTAACTTCATCAACGTTCATCATGTGTTATTAAACTCACTTATTGTGTACAACATGATATCATACACGAGTCTGAATATTAAATACGGCTAAATTATTATTAACAAAAATATAAATATCAAATGTAATCACGAATTACTATGATATGAAAATAAATATACGCGGTTGTACTTATAACAACGACTAATGTAATTCTTTTTTGAAGTTTATATAAGGATATCTGGAAAAACATTTAAAAAAAACTATATGTTTTAACTTCATCAACGTTCATCATGTGTTATTAAACTCACATATTGTGTACAACATGATATCAATAGTTAAATTTAATCAATATAAACCTCAACATACATGTCACTTAAACAAAGTTAAATTTTTCATCCAACACACAAAATATAAATCGATATTAATGCATAATGAAATTCTTTACGTAAAAACTAAAATTTTAAACACGAGCAAATTTGTATATGTTCGTATACTAAACTAAAATTTTATAATAAATTGTATTCATGTGTAAACTTCGTGCATGCATGGGACTTATAATTATAACTAGTTATATATGATTACACCACCACATTAGACATATGCAACTAATTAAATTTTATTCTACATAATATGGAAAAATATTGTTGAATGAATAAATAGTTAAAACTATATTGTACTCACTAATTCAATTATGCATACTCATTATTGGGGTATTTATGTGTATGTCATACTATATCTCATTTATATATATATACATGTATGTATATATATACATGTATGTATATATATATATATATATATATATATATATATATATATATATATATATATATAGTTGGGGTAAAATAAAAAAAGTTTTATAATAAAAAGGGTAAGATAACACCATAGGCTGCCATGTGTCCCCTCTCCACCCCCTCATTTTTTATACTATTAGGGGTATTTTTGTCTTTTGACCCAAACCATATATAATGTTTTTTTTCCAGTTGATTACTTTTTCTCTACGTCTCCAACATCTTCTCCACCATGACCATCGATCTCACCACCGTCTCCACCATCTTCTCCACCTAATACTCCACCATTTTCCACCATCGATCTCACCACCGTCTCCACCATCTTTTCCACCTAATTCTCCACCATTCTCCACCATCGATCTCACCACCGTCTCCACCATCTTCTCCACCTAATTCTTCACCATTCTCCACCATCGATCTCAAATCATTCGATCAATGATTGTTCATCATCTATTAATAGCGAGTTTTCATCATGAACAACTAGTTCATCATCTTCGAACAATGATAGTAAGATCTTAATATCTTGTTTTGATAAATTGAATTGTTGATGAAAGTTACAATTGATTTGTTAGTTTCTAGAACGAATTTAAGGAACCTGCACACCAGGTGTTTGATAAAATGTCTACTTGATATTTTATAACTGTGATGCGGTAGTTTTGTACTGTGATGCACCACTTGTTCATACTCATTGTGATGAATTTGCTGCTAAAACTTTGATGCAGTTTTAGCGTATGTTAGGTTAGGATTATGTTGAGCGTAAGGTAAGCGTATGTTGGTTACTTTCAGATTGTGAGCAAAACCTTATGATAATTTTGGGGACGTGGACAGTGTTAAGGACGTGTTTGAGTGTATGAGGTGTAAAGATGTTGTGACTTGGAATTCATAATGGTTTTATGAATGAGAACGGGTTAAACAGGGAGACTTATTGTCTGATAATCTAAAATGGACATGTTCCTGTCAGCTTATGATTTTGACCATACATTTTCCAGTATTTTGATTAAACATTCAAAATAATGCAATTCTAGCAGAGTGAATCATCTTATGCTTAGATGTAGTTTATTATGTTGTTAGATGCATTAGATGTACTAGGATTTTGATTTTCAGGCTTTTAACTTTACATTATTGATTTTGAATGTCTGATCATGTTTTGATGTGCTAGATAATGCTCTGTAATGCAGTACAATGTAGCTGGTGTTGTTAAGTAACTTATAAGTTAAAATGTAGTTTGTAGATGTAGTAGATGTAGTGATTATGTTGTTAGATGTAGTAGATGTATTAGATGTAGTAGGATTTTGATTTTCAGGCTTGCAGTAAAATGTAGTTGGTGTTGTTAAGGAACTTATAAGTTAAAATGTAGTTTGTAGATGTAGTAGATTATGTTGTTAGATGTAGTAGATGTAGTAGGATTTTAAATTTAAATACCTGGTCATGTTGTTATGTGCTAGAGAATGCTCTTTAATGCAGATAATGTAGTTTGTGTTCTAAGAACTTATAATAAAGATGTAGTTTGTAATTTATATGCTAGACAATTCAATGTAATGCAGTAGAATTAAGACTATGATGTACTACTGTAGAGTTTTTATATATTTGAGGTTTAAACCACATTAAGTGATGTGCTAGTTAATGCATTGTAGTGCAGTAGAATTAAGACTATGATGTACTGTTATAGAGTTTTTATATTTGAGGTTTAAACCACATTAAGTGATGTGCTAGACAATGCATTGTAATGCAATAGAATATAGATATTGTTCTTAAGGAACTTATAAGTTAAATGTACTTGGTAATTCATTATAGTTTATATTCTGCTGCATTTTAGTGTACATCTTACTGCATTACAGTATAAAAGATACCACAATAACTTATGTAAATGATGTAATGAGTTTCCAACATTCTTATCATTCATTTACAGGTTCGTCTAAGTTTGTTTTCATGAGAAAAAAAGTTTATGACTGTTATTTTTATGCTTAATGCAGTTATTTATAAACTATAATGCAGTAGATGTAGTGCATCACACACTTTTATTCTACTGCATTAGCTATAATGCAGTTTCTAAGCTGTGTACTAAGAATTTTTTTAATTAACATCCTGCTCCATTAGATTTACATCCTATAGGCATTATAGCCTTATATTCTACGCGCATTTTAGATATAAATATCTTACTACTTTATAGTTTATATGTTTAGTGCATTACAGTAGAGTATATACTGCATTTCTAATACTTTTTTATTTCTAGGTTGAGTTTTGCAAGTCCTGAGTGAAGTTTTCATTTGTCAGCTATAACCGTTTAAGAGGCTTATGGGCTTTTATGTCATCACGCGTTTTATGTTTTAAAGATGAATAATGTGAAGGAGTTTCCAGAAAACTACGTACATAAACGGTGGTTAAAGAATGTGAAGACTTCAAGTTTTGGTCGTCGTAGAATCACTAGTACATCAGATGTAATACAGAGTGAAGTCTTAGAGCTTTATCAGATTTTTGAATCTACTATTGATCATTTGTTACATGACTTGGACAAGTTGCATATATACAATGACTAGATGAAAGAGTTGCTGAATCAAGTAGAAATTGATGTACCAACAGTTCAGAAAGTGAGTAGCAAAGCTGTAATGAGTGTTATGCTTGGGGTCGATGAGCCTGACAATATACTTATTGGAAATCCAAATCTCAGCAAAGTTAAAGGTATAGGTTGCTTTTCAAGAATGAAGCCTATAGCTGAAGTGACAGCTGCAGAACTAGCCAAGAGGAGGACTTGTAGTGTGTCTGGAGGTAAGGAAGGACACAACAAAATAAATTATACAAATGAACCTGCATCCAAGAATCCCAAGGTACAAGCTGCTCCAAAGGAAAAAGCTTTTCCAAAGCAACAAGCTTCTCAGCCTAGAAGATCTAGGTTGAGATCAAGTACTCCAAAATAAATACTTTGAATAATTTTTCTAATATTTTTATTTTTTAACACCATTTCCAATTGGTAAAAGAAAATGTGTACAGAAAATAACAGATCATAAATAGGCAAAAGTTGCTTTGTTTTTAAGTCGGAATGCAGTATATTCCTACTGCATTCTACTTTTATTTCTATTACATTTATAGTTTCACTCCTAGGCATAATAGTATTTTCTACTGCATATAGTTTTTTTTTTCTAGTGAATTATTACTTTAATTCTAATGCATTATATCATTAGTCCTAGTACATTATAGTTTATAATTAGTATTAGAGATGATTTTTAAACGTAGTGTGTATAAATAATACTAGTGCATTATAGTATTAATCCTAATGCATTATAATCCTTGTATATTATAGTTTAACTTGGTGTGTAAAAGTTTTTTTTTTCATTTTTCTATGCATATATAGTAATAATCCCATGCATCTTAACATTTTGTTAATATAAAACATAATACTATAGGTTTAAATCCTAGATGCATTAAAGTTAATGTTCCTATTACATTTATATTTTAATCTAGTGCATTAAAATTTATATCACTTCATTATACAGTTAAAGGTTCAATCCTAGTAGCATTATAATTTAAGTTCTACAACATATTACCAACCCATTTAATCATATTACATTATAATCCATGTTCATAATAGTTTAACTTGGTGGGTAAAAGGTTTTTTTCATTTTTCTTAGTGCATTATACTTATAATCCTACTGCATCTTCACATTTGTTCAATGTATAACTTAATATCATAGGTTTAATCCTAGCGCATTATAGGTTATGTTCTACTACATTATTGTTTTAGATCTACTGCATTATAGCTTTAATCGTAGTGCATTATATCATTAATCCTACTGCATTACGGTGCATTGTCTAGCACATACTTAATGTGGTTTAAACCTCAAAATATAAAAACTCTACATCATAGACTTAATTCTACTGCATTACAGTGCATTGTTTAGCACATCACTTAAACAGTCAACAAACCAATATTATTAAACAAATATTGGTTTGAATGTATCACAGATTCACAGTTATATATAACTTGGAATTCACCAATATTATTAAACAGATATTCAGTATATACAAATGAAAAATTATTATTAAAACTAAAATCATTTAGTTTTCAACAAACATACAAACACTGATAATTCAAACACTGATAATTCTTGCAATCATGCAGAATAAGCTTTTTGTAAAGTTTCATTGAACTTTTTCATCAAATTCTTATTCACTTTCACATCCATGTTTGTTACGGTCTTTGACTTCTTATGTTGCTTCTTCAACTCTTCGTTTGCTTCTTTGAGTAATTTCTTCTTACTCATATTATAAGGCAATAGCAGAATCTTTGCCAAGTACTTTGCGTGAAGGAATTTTATCTAGGATTTTTGACATGCTTTTTCATTCTTCATGTTATTTAACCATATACCGCTGCCATTATACATTTCCATGTGCCTCATTACAAATAATCCACAATCAACAGCATTGTAGGTTGTCCTCCAACGCATCCGCAGTATTTTTGGAATGGCCGAAAAAACGCATCTACTTTTGGGTGCTTTATACATTCAAGGTAATGGATAAATGAAATTATCTATGAAAAAAATATAAGATTCTGTTAACTTAATACTATAATGCGGTACAAATAAATACAGTGATGCACTAGAGTTAATGCATTAATACTATAATGCAATAGAAAGAAGTACATTGATGCACTAGAGTATATACTGCATTTCTAATACTTTTTTGTTTCTAGGTTGAGTTTTGCAAGTCTGAGGTGAAGCTTCATTGTAGCTGTAATCATTACGAGGCTTATGGGCTTTTATGTCGTCACACGTTTTATGTTTTAAGGATGAATAATGTGAAGGATTTTCCAGAAAACTACGTACATAAACGGTGGTTAAATAATGTGAAGCCTTCAAGTTTTGGTCGTCGTAGAATCACTAGTGCGTCAGATGTAGTACAGAGTGAAGTCTTAGAGCTTTATTAGATTTTTGAATCTACTATTGATCGTTTGGTACATGACTTGGACAAGTTGCATATATGCAAAGACAAGATGAAAGAGTTGCTGAATCAAGCAGAAATTGATGTACCAACGGTTCCGAAAGTAAGTAGCAAAGCTGCAATGAGTGTTATGCTTGGTGTTGATGAGCCTAAAAATGTACTTATTGGAAATCCAAATCTCAGCAAAGTTAAAGGTACAGGTTGCTTTTCAAGAATGAAGCTTGTAGCTGAAGTGACAGCTGAAGAACTAGACAAGAGGAGGACTTGTAGTGTGTGTGGAGGTAAGGAAGGACACAACAAAATAAATTGTACAAATGAACCTACATCCAAGAATCCCAAGGTACAAGCTGCTCCAAAGGAAAAAGCTGCCCCAAAGCAACAAGCTTCTCAGCCTAGAAGATCTGGGTTGAGATCAAGTACTCCAAAATAAATACTTTGAATAATTTTTCTAATATTTTTATTTTTTTAACACCATTTCAATTGTAAAAATAATGTTACAGAATACAGATCATAAATGCAAAAGTTGCTTTGTTTTTAGTCGGATTGCAGATATATTCCTACTGCTTTATACTTTTATTTCTAGTACATTATAGTTTCACTCCTAGTGCATTATAGTTATTTTCTACTGCATTATAGTTTTTTTTCTTAGTGAACTATACTTTTAATTCTAGTGCATTATAGCACTAGTCCTAGTACATTATAGTTTATAATTAGTATTAGAGATGATTTTTAAACGTAGTGTGTATAAATAATACTAGTGCATTATAGTATTAATCCTAATGCATTATAATCCTTGTATATTATAGTTTAACTTGGTGTGTAAAAGTTTTTTCATTTTTTTTAGTGCATTATAGTAATAATCCTATTGCATCTTAACATTTTGTTCAATATATAACTTAATACTATAGGTTTAATCCTAGTGCATTAAAGTTTATGTTCTATTATATTTATAGTTTTAATTCTAGTGCATTATAATTTATATTCTACTACATTATAGCATTATAGGTTCAATCCTAGTGCATTATAATTTATGTTCTACTACATTATAGCATTAATCATAGTACATTATAATCCTTGTTCATAATAGTTTAACTTGGTGGGTAAAAGGTTTTTTTCATTTTTCTTAGTGCATTATACTTATAATCCTACTGCATTACAGTGCATTGTCTAGCACATACTTAATGCTGTTTAAACCTCAAAATATAAAAACTCTACATCATAGACTTAATTCTACTGCATTACAGTGCATTGTTTAGCACATCACTTAAACAGTCAACAAACCAATATTATTAAACAAATATTGGTTTGAATGTATCACAGATTCACAGTTATATATAACCTGGAATTCACCAATATTATTAAACAGATATTCAGTATATACAAATGAAAAATTATTATTAAAACTAAAATCATTTAGTTTTCAACAAACATACAAACACTGATAATTCAAACACTGATAATTCTTGCAATCATGCAGAATAAGCTTTTTGTAAAGTTTCATTGAACTTTTTCATCAAATTCTTATTCACTTTCACATCCATGTTTGTTACGGTCTTTGACTTCTTTTGTTGCTTCTTCCACTCTTCGTTTGCTTCTTTGAGTAATTCCTTCTTACTTATATTATAAGGCAATAGCAGAATCTTTTCCAAGTACTTTGCGCGAAGGAATTTTATCTGGGATTTTTGACCTGCTTTTTCATTCTTCATGTTATTTAACCATATACCGCTGCCATTATACATTTCCATGTGCCTCATTACAAATAATCCACAGTCAACAGCGTTGTAGGTTGTCCTCCAAGGCATCCGCAGTATTTTTGGAATGGCCGAAAAAAACGCATCTACTTTTGGGTGCTTTATACATTCAAGGTAATGGATAAATGAAATTATCTGTGAAAAAAATATAAGATTCTGTTAACTTAATACTATAATGCGGTACAAAGAAATACAGTGATGCACTAGAGTTAATGCATTAATACTATAATGCAGTAGAAAGAACTACATTGATGCACTACATCTAACCTGTAATATTGCATACTGATCTACATAACCAATTGTTTTATTTTTGAAACTCATGTATCTGCTCAATCACACAAACTCACCCACAACACAAATGATGTGAAACACAAATGAAATTACAGTGATGCACTACAACTAACCTGTCAAGCATTATAGGTTCAATCCTAGCACATTACAAGCATAATCAGACTCTCATACATTTTCTGACAATCGCCAAACACAATTAACACAAACTCATTCCTATTTATTTCTTCATGCATCCAAGGGCATCACAGTTCAAATCCTAGCACATCATAAGCATAATCAAGCACACTTTTACATTTTATAACAAACAGAAAACACAATTAACCCTAACTCATGCCTATACTTCTTCATGCATCCTAAGGCATTACATTTCAAATCCTAGCACATTAAAAGCATAATCAGTCACACTTGGTCATTTTCTCACAAACGCCAAACACAATTTACCCTATCTATGCCTATTTACTTCTTCATGCATCCTAGGGCATCACAGTTGAAATCCTAGCACATCACAAGCATAATCAGGCACACTCACTCATTTTCTCACAAATGCCAAACACAATTAAGGTTACCTCATGCCTATTTATATCCTAGGGTATCACAGTTCTAATCCTAGCACATTACAAGCAGAATTAGGCACACTTGGTCATTTTCTCACAAACGCCAAACAAAATTAACCCTAAGGCATCACAGTTTATATTCTAGTGCATTAATGTATATATTCTAGTGTATTAAAAAACTCACCAGCATTCTTGTACTAGAATATATATTTTTTGTAACTGAGTGCTTCCCTCTGTATTTCTCTTCATCATTTAGTATTATACTCCATAGGTCAATTATATTGCTGGAAAGTTGAATTTCAGGATAAAGGCTTAAGAACCAGATACATTCTATTTGTAAGCCTTTTCCAGTGAAAATTATATCCCTGCACATTTTTTAGATGCAGTAACAAATAAGTAATAATGCACTAGGAAATTAGTAGCAATGCAGTAAGAAATAAGTAGTAATGCACTACAATATAAATTTTAATGTAGTAAATAACTTACCCTTCTGGACATTTGTAACTCCATATGTATTCAACAATTTTCTTCTCTGCTTCAGAAAGTGGTTTGGTATACATGGTTTTCCTCTCATAATATGGCGACACTAAAGCAAATGAGGGATTTATCATACGCTTTCCACTTAGAACAACATCCTCTTCTAAAACTTGAGCTACTCTCTTTCTTCCTCTTTTAGGCGTTTGATCATCATCTTTAATGATTTTAGTTGCAGGTCTTGGTTGTTTAAATGGTGTCATTGCAGCCACTTTCTTTTTCGCCGCATCAACAACTTTATCATGAGGCACTTCCACAGCTTTAGCACTTTTTTTCACCGCAGCTTTAACATTTATCTTTTTAGGCACTTCCTTTTTTGTAAATTATCTACCATATCACAAACAACAGCATACAAACACACTCGATTTTAGAAAAAACGGCAAGCTACATTTTAAACTAAATAACCTCTATAAACAACATTAGAAACCTACTGCATTACAGGCATTATTCTACCACATCACAGACAATGGCATACAAACTCAATCAATTAAAAAAAACGGCAAGCCACATTTTAGACTAAATCATCTCTATGAAGAATCTTAGACACCTACTGCATTACAGGAATTACTCTACCACATCATAGACAATAGCATACAAACTCAATCGATTTCGGAAAAAGCGACAAGCCACATTTTAGACTAAATCATCTCTATGAAGAACCTTAGAAACCTACTGCATTACATGCATTATTCTACTACATCACAAAAAATAGCATACAAACAAAATTGATTTCTGAAAAAATGACAAACCACATTTTAAACTAAATCACCTCTATCAACAATCTTAGAAACCTACTGGATTATAGGCATTATCTACCATATCACAGAACATAGCGTACAAACACAATCGATGTCAGAAAAAATGGCAAGCCACATTTTAGACTAAATAACCTCTATAAACAACATTGGAAACCTACTGCATTACATGCATTATTCTACCACATCACAGACTATAGCATACAAACACAATCAATTTCAAAAAAATGACAAGCCACATTTTAGACTAAATCCTCTCTATGAAGAACCTTAGAAACCTACTGCATTACAGGCATTACTCTACCACATCATAGCCAATAGTAGACAAACAAAATTGATTTTCAAAAAAACTCCAAACCACATTTTAAACTAAATCATCTCTATGAACAACGTTAGAAACCTACTGCATTGCAGGCATTAATCTACCACTTCATAGGCAATAGCATACACACATAATCAATTTCGGAAAAAGACGATTTGGCAAAAAAATAACAAGCCACATTTTAGACTAAATCATCTGATTGAGAACCTTAAGAAACTACATGCATTACAGGCAATACCTCTTTGCTTACATAGACAATAGTAGGGAACAAAATCGATTTTTTGAAAAAAAAACACCAAGGCACTTTTTAAACTAAATATCTCTTTTGAACAACCTTAGAAACCTAATTGCATTACAGGCATTACTCTACCACATCAAGAAGACAATTAGATACAAACATAATCGATTTCAAAAATGAAAGCCATATTTTAGGACTAACATCATCTCTTTGAAGAACATTTGAACACCTACTGCATTACAAGCATTATTCTACCACACCATTAGACTAATAGGCAGGCAAAACAATCGATTCCGAAAAAAGCCAAGCCCAATTTTAAACTAACATAATCTTATGAACAACCTTAGAAAGCTACTGCTTACAGGCATACTCGAGCACCAGACAATAGCTTACAAACTATTAATGTGTAGTAGAAATAAAACTATATTGTAGTAAAACAAATTATAAATACATTATCAAACCTTATTTACTACATTTTAGTTTTATTCTAGTGCATTAATGTTCCATTTGTTAGTAAAGTACAAAATAGAATCAGAATCTGACACACTCATTCATTTTCGCACAAACAAAAACCACATATAGCCTAAATAGGTGGCCCTATGAATATCAACATATATCTTACTACCTTAGCATTCAAAATACAACTGCTAACAATGTTAATTTAGTCTATCAAGTTATAAAGTTAGTGAGACATTTTATCAATCACCTGTTATGAATATTTCTAAATACGTTTTAAATCTTTTTTTAAATATTTTTGTTCCAGATGCTAGAACGAAAAACTTGATGTATATTTGAATCTATTATTCTAACTCTGAAATATAAATAGTTAGTTCAATAAAAACAAGAAAAATCTTACAATTTGACAAATTATTATTCAAAAATATACTTACGATTGTGGTGTAAGATCTGGTAGGTTAATGTTTTGATCATATGGGTTCGTTGATGATGAACAAATCAGTAGAGTTTGTTTGTGATATTTATGAATAAATCACTTAGGATAGTTCGATTGAGGATGAATAAAGAAGGTAGGTTGTTCGATTTACGAATGAGATTTATGTAACATGTGTGTGATTTGTTTGATAGAGTAAGTGGGAATTGTATAGATGAGAATGGGCTTTTGTAATAATTGCAAGGGATGGAATAGATACGTTGGGGTTTGTATGTGGTTTGGGTTTGATATTTTGCCTTGTATAAATTTGCCTATTTGTACATTGCTTGCTACAGCCACTAATGTGGGAGAGATGTCTAGGCTGAGACAATGGGATTGTGAGGGAGGACCGTCAAGGGGGTGGCTTGTTTAGAGAGGGGGGTGGTGTTCAAGTAAATTGTGTTGTGTGTGTGTCGTGTGTGTGGTGTTAATGAGGGGGGTGGTGTTCACTAGTAAAGTGTGTTGTGATGTGTGTTTTCTGAGTAGTTGATTTTTTTTTTATATTTGAGCTTATTGTTATTGACAGTTGATGATGATTACAGCTGTTTTATTATTACCATTCACTAGCGATTTAGTGTAGTTATATTTATTTCGATATATCTGATGATATTTTTATATAGATACATAGACATAAGACACATACATACACATTTACATTAGCGATACTACTTTACATATTTCTAGATATATATATATATATAGTATATTTATATATTTAGATATTATATATTAAAGGTGGCATTTGACCATTTATGCAACATCATAGCCGGTCATCATGGATGCCATGTCCATTACTATTTTTTTTTTTTTGGTTAATCTTGTTTTTTGAGGTTTTTTTTGAGTTTAAAATTTTGTTTTTAGTTTTTTTTTTTGTAAAAATTCTTTTCCTAAAAAAATTGTAGCCTAAAAGATTGAACTTGAGTTGTTGTATTTAAACAAACACATATACCACTAGGCCAATTGTGTTTTGATGATTTACCAAATTAACAATATATAAGGTCATGTAAAGTATATTTTACTTTCATATAATTTATTCAATCTATTACAGTGAGATTATATGGAATTAATTTTAAGTTGTATACATCTTCACAAAATCGAAGAGTAAAGATCGACGTTAAAATCACATCAAACATTATTGTTTATTACGCTTACGGCACTATACTCATCTTTAATAACGTTCTCTATCATAAACCCTATAATATTATTTTGTCATTTAATTTTTTTGCAGTTTGGACGAGTGTTTATGAGAATATTTTCTTTGTTTTTGTGTTGTATAGGTTCATAAAGTCATTGAAAGTTTGATGTAAGTTTTTGTATCTTCTTCTCAAAACCCATTTTGATGAGTAATGCCTTAATGAAGTTTTTTGACACTAGTTTAGTTCTGTTGTTTTGTGTTTTACTGGTTTCACAACTCGTTAAAAGGTTGATTTGTAAGTTTTTTTATTTCTTCTCAAAACCCTAATAGGCTTAATTCGTGTTTATTATGTATTATGTTAACCATCTCTCCTAAAAAAAACACCAAAATTAGTCCGAGAAGGAAAAGGCCAAGAGTATTGGTTTCATAGTTCTGCTATTGGATTTTTTGTGGATATCTAGGTATAGAATGACAAATGGTAACATATAGTTTATAGGTTTTAAAGATGATAATGTTCGGTAATCTTTTCTAACTTTGTTTGTTGTATATTTTTCTTAAAGGTATGAAAATGTAGCTGTTATTTGACATTCTAAATAATCAGTATCAAAACAATAGTTTAATCAAAACATTTCAATGATTATGATGGACTTAGGGCGAGGTGTTAGATGTGAGTAGATGATTTATGATTAACACCTTGGAAACACAAATTAGATACACCCCCCTTTCAGTTTGCACACACTGTTACAGGTTTTAGGTTTAGT
The DNA here is from genome assembly GCA_026074375.1 of Tanacetum coccineum. Lineage (NCBI taxonomy): Eukaryota > Viridiplantae > Streptophyta > Magnoliopsida > Asterales > Asteraceae > Tanacetum > Tanacetum coccineum. The sequence continues at coordinate 19,978 of BQNB010117862.1, forward strand.
TTATTTGTAATCTAATTTGTTCAGGTTTAATAGTTCTCTAATGGCTCCTATACACATATAAGGTCAATGTTTTGGCCTCCAACATGGTTCGAGTTTAGCATCAAAGGTTTGCTCTTTGTTCACTCTTATACTGACCATGTAAATTATAATATTTGTTTTGTGAGACTTCCAAACCGAGGTTATTGGCAATTATGTGTTTTGTCAATTAATATTTGTTTTGATTTTGATATGCGTAGTGTGTGAGAAAGTGGAAAGCAAGGGAAGAACCACCTATAATGAGGTTAGTGAGTTCATTTTCCCAACCTTATGGTTTTTTCTATGTGTTTTAATGGTAGTCTATGTTGTTTTTACTTTATAATATGTATTTCAGTTATAGTAGATTTGGTTGTTTGAGCCATGGACCACCATTAGCAGCTTTAGTAAAAGACAATATCACTACCTTGATTCTCACGATTGTCTCGTGATTGTGGATGTGTCAAACATATAATTTTAAAACACTCATTGAAATTTGATTGTTGGTTATCCCCTATTATAAAAAATTCACATGACAGGCAAATCATTTACTCAACATGGCAGATATTTGATTATAAACAAAATGCAAATGCAATTGCAAAGATATTTTGGTCTATTGATTATAAACCCTACCTCTTTCTAATCCCCAGATTCAAACCAACTTTATATGTGCTCATGATGGACTTATTCTCATTACATTTTAGTTTATGCTCCCTCTTTTATTTTGCTAGCTCTTCAGCTATCAAGTCAAGCTTCTTCCTTGAGAACTCGTCAATGAGGCTTGGAGCAGATGTTTTGGTATTTTAGAAGGTATGTAAACATTGATCTCAAACATACTTTCTGCACTTATAATTTTGTATCATCATATGTTCTAACCAGCTTTGTTGCTATTTTGTTCAGGCCAACTCAAAGTATCTGAATGCTATTATACATGTTTTTTGGAAAGCAAGATACTGTCGTTTCGATGGTAAGAAATATAATTTTCTAAATATTCAGAGCGATCGACTTGAGAAACTTCTACATCAAATTAACACCTTAAGTTCTCTTTGTTTGGTGTTGGAATGGATTTCAGTCAGATGATCCATGAAATTCATCCTGGTTTAGCATAAACA
>BQNB010117863.1:0-21101 GCA_026074375.1 Tanacetum coccineum
GTACCCGTCACGACTTTTAAGTCTGGGTTTGTCCCTGCATGCCCTACCGCATACACCTTGGCTCAAGAATTGCCACCTCTAACTTGGTTACCCCGGTTGTTGTTGTTCTTTAGCTTTGGACATTCCCTCTTAAAATGTCCTTGAACTCCACACTCATAACAAGTAGGTCTTTATCCCTACCCAGTGCCCTTTTGGTTATTAGCATTGTTGGCACTTGCCGTACTCCTACAGTCATGAGCAAAATGACCAACTTTTTTGCATTTGTGGCATTTAGGAGCACACAGACCATCGTGGTGATAATTGCATTTTAAGCATAGGGGTTTAGATCCCCCATATTATTTCTTCTTAACAGTCCCTGCAGCATAAGCCCTGCCGGTGTTCTGCCCCTTGTTTTGGTGTTGTTGTTGTGGTTGTTGGTTATTATCTTGCTTTCTCTTGTTATCTGTCTGACGGTCAGCAAATGTGCAGATTCTCTTGTCCATCACTTCGATTGCCATTTTAGTTGCCTCTTGCGTTGTCTTAGGCTTGGATGCTACTACAATTTCGTGGATCATGTCGGATAAGCCACCGACATATTTCTCAATCTTGTCAGATTCTTCAGAAAACATTCTACCACACAACAGTGCCAGTTCCTGAAAACGTTGGTTGTACCCTATCACATCGGTACCTTTCACTTTCAATTCCCACAGTTCAATTTCGAGTTTCTTAATCTCGGTCCTTGGGAAGTACTTGTTAGTTATTTTATTCTTCAGTTCAGTCCAGGTCATTGTATAAGCAATGTCATTACCAACAGTCCTAACGTGGGAGTTCCACCATGTTAGAGCATTTCCTAGAAGAGTACAAGTGGAGAACTTGATTTGGTTTTCCACAGAACAGTTGCTTATGCGGAACACAATTTCCATTTTCTCAATCCATTGAGTTAATTCGACAACTCCTTCTATGCCTTTGAAAATTAGAGGTTGGCACTTCATGAAGTCTAGGTAAGTGCACTCACGAGTGGCTTGCTCGTTTCTCCTAGCACCTATTCCTGAATTGTGGTTGTCGATGCCATTCGTGTTTGTATCACGTGCTGCCAAAACGGTAGTAATGCCTTGGTCAATCATTGCCTGAAGTTGGGCATTAGTGACAGTGGTAGTGGTGGCGGCTGTTGCGGCCGATGTTGTTTCTGGGTTTAACCTCGTGGTCCTTCTTTTTGGTGCCATTTTATTCAAATCACAAGAAAATATAATACCCGTTAGATTTCATAAAATCATAATCATGACATGACATATACCCAATAAGTAAAATGAGATCACATCATACAGTGAAATGCACAACTGAATTAAAATTAACAATGGTGTAGCTAAATCGACATTCATTCATAATAAATTCGATTACAGACATGACATAATACCACCATTCCATATATAATTGGAAAACATACATGATTGGTTCAGATACAAAATGATCACAACGATTAGGTTACAAGATAAAAGAATATATACAACCTAAAGCCATACTAGCCGGGAGTTACCCTTAATACTTAGTAGGCTATACAAAATAACTAGCCATGACAGGATCTAGGAACTGCTACCAGCCTCCTCTAGTGCATCTGGCTGTGCCGGACTATTAACGGGTCCATGTTGTCTCTGTAACTCTGCCATCTGAGTCTGTAGCCTCTTCACCAGCTTTAGTGCCTTAGTGAGCTGTTCCTGCCTTCCTGTGTGTCCGCTGCCGCATCTCTGTAATCACACGTTTGATCTCCTACGGTCCCGACTGACATGTATACTCTCTAATCTCTGACTATTGAGCTAACACTGTGGTACGTAGTAACATAACCTCAGCACACGCCAGGTCACTAGTGTCCATGGATCGTCCCTAAGCCTCTCGAGACATCCTAGCCTCCGTTTCCATGAGTCTAGCAGTACGTGCATGTGCACACCTATCTCTATATAACATGTTGAGCTGACCAGCCATCAACTGTCACTCAGACTGCTCCTCATACGCAACCTCGTGTAATAATCTCGGTCTGTGTCCGCCTAACCCTAGACTCAAACTCTGACATCCTCTGGCTAAAGTTTTGCCACATGTAACTACATGTTTCCCCTGCATGGCCTCAACTATACTCATCCCAAAAGTCGTATCCCATAATCCAACAACCTCTCAGATCACAGCTTGATCTGTCAATCCATATTGGCAACAAAACCATATTCTGTGCCCTAAAGTACCTTGCTAGCCGGTCTAAGCAGCAAGCAGCAGACGAGCTCCTCTCCGACTCGCCTCGTAGACCTGACCAAGAGCGAACCTAAACCCTCTCCGAGGTGGTAATGTAACCTCGGGTCTGTCTGCTCTATGGTCAGTAGAGAGTAAATGCAAAGGCGGTGCCCTGATAAGGTGCAACTGGTCTGTGTGGGAAGAGTATATGTGGTGGAAATGGTATAAAATGGGAAGTAGATTGCAGCCTCAGCTCTCAGCCTGATCATCATCCAGCCTGAAAGCCCCACGGACGATAGGACTAGCAAGGTGGTGATGAGATAAACACAGGCACTAGTGATGTACTGTAGTGGTGGTTGAGGAATCTCAGAACGGTAGTAGGCTGTAGATACTGGTAGTGGTGATAGTATCATAGGAAGTGGTGAAGAAGAGAAAATCTGGGAAGTTGTGTGATGACCATGGGAAAGTGGTGATGAAAGTAGGAGAAAGATATAACAGAATCTGGTCAACCTCTGCCTCAGACCAAACAGGTGTTATACTAGGAGCTTGGGAATAGAAATCCTAGCTGTACACGCGGTATGGTAGGGTTGGTGGTGGATGGTGAGAGCCCGGGGGCATACTCGTCAGGCACTCAAACGGAATTCGTCTCCGTCAACAGAAATAGGGCTGAAACATTAGCAGTAAAGGCAATAGCTGTAGAGGTCGGCAGAGCTGGGTGTCTCCAGCCACCTCTTTGTCATCACCCTCAATAGTCAACCTCCTTCATCCCCAATCATCATCAGAGGCTCAATCATCATCATCTCCCCTGTCAGCAGTGAAATCGGCAGGATCCTCCTTAGGGTCCCTCGCCGTCATCCCTCTCCGATCCTCCTTAAGGATCAGACTTTGGGAATATAGCCTGGTGAATCAGCAGTAGGTGAGTCAGCAGCAGGTATTGGCTTCTCCTCGGCTGGGAGTATCTCGTCTTTCGGTGGCATAAACTCCGGATAAACAGGCTCTGGAACAAAGTCTGGTGGAGGTGGTGATTGTGGCTCCTTGGGGCGAGGTATGTAGTCTGGTGATGGGGGGCCTATAAAGCGACCTGCACATATGGGTCATCTAGCATCCAAGGAAGTCCCTCGTGCTCAGGTCTAACAACTCATGGGGATCCAATATCTGATAACCGCTCCAAATAGGGTATGGAGAACAGCAATTGTACAGTAACTGTGTGAATCCTCAGAATCCGGACATGGACTTATCTGAAAATCCAAAATACTTATATTATTATTTAATATAAGACTCTTAATAGTAAAGACATTTATTATCATAACATGTTAATATAAATGTATAACAAACAAGAATAGCAACTAGTCTAATCAACTAATGCAAAAAACTATGTATGTATGTGATATTGGTTAAGTATGTCCCGTTGAAAATCCCCAATTGTATGAATGCAATGTTTGAAAACTGTTATAAGTCCAAAGCAACCAAAAATTAACCTGGTTCCTCTAGTAATAACCTTGGCTCTTAATTACCAAACTGGTAACACCGTCCCAATTGGGTCGCAAACGGAATAAGGGTCCGGCGTGTTACTTCAATGATCAATAACACAAATATAATAGAACGACCAAAAAGTCGATTAACAAAACCGATACGTTAGATTAGACAAAGTATTTGATTACATAAGCTCGAAGCTTCACTAGTTCAATACAACAAAGATTTCAAGCCCTAAACAGATATATCCAAAAAAATTGTAATGTGACAAAAACTTTAATGCATGATATCCAAAGTCAAACCACCCAATGTATCCCTTGCACCTCGTGCTTATGACAGCTCCTAAAAAACCATTGCTTTAAAATGTCCAACAATAATGTTGGTGAAATCAAAGGCTTAATAAAGCGAATAATGAGGGACCTACAAGATCTCCCAAGTGTATGATAAAGCAACAGACCATACAACATATAAATGTTAATTACGTTGCCCTAAAACTATACCTCATAGACGACTGAAGCTCGACATGAAATGAATACACTAAAATTCCTACCATTGCCCATGTGTGATGTTCGTAACCCGCAACATCCATGTCGACATGGTATACGTTCGTTTTATTTCAGTGATAGCTAATCAACCCAACAAGTGTCAATCCCAATAGAATCTATTCATAACATTCGCGCTCAACAATCCAGTAATATACTAGATCATGATAATGGGCTCCACAAGGGTTATCGCTACTTAGGCAACACGTAATCATAAAAGTAAAAGTCTCCATTTGTGTCCAATTATAAAACAATTGAATGTTTTCTCACCCCCTTAAAAGACCTGGTAAAAACAAAATCATGTAAAACGTGGGGCTATGAACTCACCTTGAGTGAACGATAATCAAATATATCACAGAAAATGCGTCACGGTAATGATCGAATGCAACCTAATCAAATATAGGTCGTATAAGTACTAATCACTTTGATTAACTACTAAATCAAAACAATTCTATAAAGCTCAATCACCATCTAATATCGTTTTTAGTGAAATCATGTAAATAAAAGTTAAAAACTTTATAAAAAGTTTCAATAGTAAAAACGACGCAATCTTCCTTCTCCCTGCCCTTACCTATTCTTTTTTCTTTCCTCCTTCGTTTCCTTCTATCTATTCTTTTCCTCCTCTTCCCTCATCTTTCTAATTTCCCCCTTCTTTTCTCCCCTCTTCCATACTCTTTTTCTCCTCCCTCCTCTTTCTTCTTTTCTTTCTTTCTCCTATTCTTCTTTCCTCTCTCTTCTTCTTTCTTCTTCTTCTTCTATCCTTATTCTTCTTTCTCCCATTCTCCTACTTCCGCTTTCTATCTTTCCATCTCTTTCTCACTCTTTTTTCTCTTCTTCTTATCTTTCTCTTTCATCTCTTTCTTTCTTTTCTTCTCTTCTTCTTTCTCTTATCTTCCTCTCCTCTTTCTTCCTCCTCTGTTCTTCTTTCTTTCCTTCTACTTCTCTTTCCTTCTTTTCCCTTTTTCTTTTCTTCCTCATCTTTTCCTAATTTCTCCCCTTTTCACCTTCCTTAACTCACCCCTTTCTCCTTTTCCTCTTCTCTCTTTCCTTTTCCCTCTTTCCTCCACTCCTTTTCCTCTTTCCCTCATTCATTCTTTCTTCTTTCTCCGTCCAACTCTCTTTCTTTTCTCTTCTTCTTCTCTTCTCTTACTTTTCTCCTCCTCCTACTCATTCTTTCTTTTCTTTCTCCTCCTTTTCCTTCCTTTCCCTTTTTCTCTCCCTCCTTTCTTCTGTTCTTCTTCCCTTCCTTTCTTTTTCTTTTCTTTTTCTTTTTCCTCTCCCCTTCTATCTTCGTCTCCTTTCTTTCCTCCCTCTCTTTCCTTCTCTTTCCCTTTTCTTTTCCCTATCCTTTTCTTTCTTCTTTTTCTTTTCCTTCGTCTTACTCCTTCCCTGCCTTCTCTCATTTCTCCTCTTTCCTTTCCTCTTTCACTTCTTCTTTTCTTTTCTCTCTTTCTCTTTCTTCTTCTCTATCCTTTTCTCTTCCCTCTCTCTTATCCACTTCTTATTCTTCTACTATGTCCCTGTCATCTTTTCTATCTTTCCCCTACTTTCCTTCCTCCTTCCATTCCGTTCTTCTCCTTTCTTATTTCTTCTTTATCCTTCTCTCCACCTCATTTCTTTTTCTTCTCCCCTATTCTTCCTCTTTTCCCTCTTCTACACTTCTCCTTTCCCTTCAATCTTCTCTATTTCTTCTTTCCTTCATCTCTTCTTCCTCTTCCTCTTTCCTTCCTCTCCTCGCACTCTCCTTTTCCCTCTCTTCTTTCCTATTTCATCCTTCCTTCTCTTTCCTTCCTCTTCTTCTTCTCTCCTTCTTTCTTATTCCTTTTCCCTATTCTCCCTTTCCTTTCTCATTCATTCTTCCTTCCTTTCTCCTCCCTTTTTCTTCCCTTTTCTATTTTCCCTTTCCTTTTCTCACTTTTTCTCTTAATTCTCCCCTCCCCCTTTCTTTCATAATTCCCTCCTTTTCCCTTTCTTTTCTTCCTCTCTCCTCCTGACTCCTCCTTCTCTTATTCTTTCTCCCCTTTTTCCTTGTTCCTTTTTCTTCCTAATTTTCCTCTCCTTTTCCTCCTTCTCATCCTTTTCCTTTCGTCGTTTAAGCTCGTTTCTTTCTAACGTTTCTTATTGTCCACAGATTTCTTATTAAGACGACGTATCAAATTTATGGACATTTTTGTATTTCAAGTCCACTGGGGAACGTATTTTTACTTGTTCACAAAACCAAGACCGGCATATCTAGAGTACCGTATCAGACAAACCAGTTATAAAGTTATTTTTATAGTTAGAAGTTGTCGGAAAAAACCGTAAATGTCCCAGTATTTTATTATATTTCGTTATACGCTCCGTTTTTAAGCGATTAATTTTTCGAGGCATTCCTTTGTATTAAAAATTTCTATCAAAATAATGGATGTTTTCAAAATGTAATAAACCTGAGATGAACATTAACGTTTATAAAAAATCAGTTTTATTAAAAGATCTTTTAGTCCATATTAATATATAATCTCCGTTTTTTTTTAATTCTTATCGTTTTGGAAAATTACGATTCTTATCATTTTGGAATCCTAAAAATATGTGTTATCTGTGAAAAATAATAAACTTTGCATTTTAGAAGTATTTTATAACTTTTTTTATAAAGTCTCTTTTATAACGGCTGTATAACACGTAAACCTACTATCTTTTTCGTTATTACTCGTTTTTTTTTTTCTTCTTTTTTCGAGGTTTCATACCTTTTTGAATCGTCAGGAGACGTACTAATTTTATAAAATTAGAAATGAACAGTCATGTGTTGAATTTAAACAGCAAGTTTGGATTATAATTATCATAAAAACATGAAATTAAACCTATTTTTTTAATATGGAATCTTTCTATAGTTTAATCATCTTGTTACAGTCCATATAATAAAAAACTCTCCAACTTACATGTCTTACATTACCTAGGGGTCCTAAGTCCCCATCATTGTGTCTTAACAATGTAACAAGAATTACAAAGATATCCAGTGTGTACATACTAATATTTTGTCTCATTAACTTTTCAGAAGTACACATTTTATGTTTAACTATTGATTATAAAAACTATTTATAAACATAAATCACAACATATAACAATACTTATATTCTCAATAAATAAACATGATGTATAAACATTCATTAATACATAATGACAAATAAAAAAACATACCATAGATCATAAGTTAAAAAATCATATTTCATGTAATAAGTATCCTAAATGGTGATTTCCTTACAATAGAACTAATATATACATAAAGATCATAGAACGTAAAGATATTAAAAGTTTTAGATGACCTTAATTATGATATGTGGTAATGAACAACAAGATCTACACCTTTTTAGCAACAAAACCCAAGCTTCCACAATTAAGAAAACCCCTAAAATACACAAAAACCTAATCTATCTATTTCCTTGCTTAACCTACAACCCTTGTAAATGCTTAAACCATCAATGGTAAAACACCTTAGGTTACCTCATGATATCATAGTAAGAATGTGTGTATAATGGTTGTAAAAATAGTTGTGTGAAATATTTTGGTGGGGTTTAGGGGTTTGGGCCGTGGGTTCTTAAGAGAAAAAGAGAGAATGAGTTGGTTTTTGATAAGTGAAATTGTGTTGTGTGCATGTTATCACTAGTATGTCAATACTTATATCTACAAGTGGATTAGTCAAGAGCACTATTGGAGTACACAGACAAATGAATAAAACATGACGTCTTCATGGTCAAGGTATGGGTCTTGCCCTTGTAAAAGTCATAAGTCTTTACTATTGTTTAAGTACATAGCAGTTGCAAGACTTGTGAGAATAATTTCTTGTAGTATATCTCTATGAAAAATTCCGGCATGGTAAGTGAATAATATATGAGATATTTAGTAAATATTGGGTATTGGGTACAATAGTGGTATATATACAGCGTAGAAATAGTTTTGGTGGTTACTCGGGTATTAGTTTGCCCTAAACCCGTATTTTAAATAAATAATTCGCTAAACGTAAGCAACTTTATACCGGCAACCAAGAAAAATAAAATTGCACAAAGTTAATAATTATCCTCAAAATAATTATTTAACTACCTGCTTGATGTATAACATAATAAATGTTTGATTGCCCGTTTACAGGAATGAATCCTTTTGTAGATATTCTCAGATTTAACTTAAACGATTACGATTAAAAGCAACCCCCGTGTACAATACTAAAAATACATATGAAGTTTATTGACGATGTCAATGACCCTAAAAACACGAAGTGTTCATATTTGACATCATCAAATTCCCCTGCACAAACGTTGACTCCGCATTTTCCCTCCGATTGGAACATCACTTGACAACCTTTATTTTCCCTCCATAAACTTTGACAATCTCACTTTGAAAAAAAATATTGAAAGTTAAAGTAAGTACATTATTGAGCAGCACGTTTGGCATTTTCTTCACTTCTCTAAATGATGGTGACTGACATTTTCTTCACTTTTTAATGATTGATGGTGTTGGGATACTAGATTAGTGGTGTTTAAACCTGCCATGCCTAGATATATAGCGTTGTAATAACCATTGCTAACGAAACCTAGCATAGCTGGTCACGAGGCTTTTCTCTATGCGAGAGGTCTCAAGTTCAAGTTTCTTCATGATAGTTTGCTCCTGTAGGTGAAACATAGGGTAAAATTTTCCACAAATATTCAACAAGTTTCTAAAAGGCACGTCATAACGTCGCTAAGGCCTCACAAAGGCCTAGGGCTATGACGCTCGTGGAGTCATATGTAAGTGATTGTTTGTTACAGCTTTATGGAGGTTATTCTAGCTCGTGGAGCTAAATAATTTGCTAAGTATCTTGTTGTCAACACATTACAGTTGGACTATCTAAATCGAAGTACAAAAGAATATAATATTTAATTCATTACTCCTCACTAAAAAGGATTTTTTTTATATTTCTGTGAACTATATAGATAGCTTTGTGGTAAGTTCATAAATTTATTGTGAATTTAATACTCAAGTAGTTTCTTCTAGGCCTAGCTGTTACCGACTCCACTCCAAATGAAATAAAAGAACCATTAAATAAAGGGTTTTTCTATCTTTATGGAAAAGGGGCTTAAGTCATCTGATATCTATGAATGCATCGACTAACAAGCATAGTATAAGATACCAAGCCAGGTGGCAACTAAATTAAATTACAATTATAAATATACACATTCACGGTAAAAAACGAAGTCGTTTTGACTTCGGGCCACCTGCTACATGTTAACGAGGCTTCCAATTTTGGGCCCGCCAGATTTTTAGTTTTTTTTTTAAACAATTATTTTGATTTTGTTTTTTTATTAAATTTGTATGCACAAAATTAGGAGGGAACAAAATATTACAAAAGTTCCGATTTATTCAGATACAAAACAAATACCCGCGAAATATCTTCTCTTCGATACTAATACACTTTAAAATAATCATATGGCACAAACGTATAACCATTATATTAAAAAAAACCCATAAAGCAAAAAAAAAAACAACACTTTAAAACATGAGGCCCAACACATAGACATATAAAAAAAATTATTACTAAAAAAATACACATTTGTCGACAAACGTAAGCCTAAAATTCGCATAAAATGTGGCCCAAAGTAAAAATAAAATTACAAAACGGTCCCTCAACTTATTAACTAAAACTATTTACGATTTTCTCCTTACACCAAAAATCCCGTAAAAAAATTAACAAAAAAAAACACGTCAAGTTTTTATTGTTCACAACTTTTTTACATTCATCGGCCCAAAAAAAAGATATCGAACCGTCCCAAAAAAAAAAATATTCGGGAAAAAATTAACCCGTCCCAACGCAAAAAAAAAATTCCCGAATCGTACAAAAAAAATGAAATATGCCGGGGAAAAAATTTACCAAAAAAAAAACCCAAAAATAAGCATAAAATCTGAGCCTTCAAAGTAAAAAAAAAATACAAACGTGAAGACCCTCAACCTTTAACTATTTATGAATTATTCCTTACACAAAAATTCCCGTAAGAAAAAATTTACAAAACCGTCGCCACAAAAAGAAACTATTCGGAAAAATAAGCCGGCCCCAACGCAATATTTTTTTTCCCCTTATCATACAAAAAAAGAAAATTATTAAAAATAAGCCCCACCATAACGTATCGGCAAAAAAAAAAACCCCCAAAGGAAAAAAAAACTTATTTTCGGGAGAAAAATTAAGCCCCAGCTGGCAAACGCGCGGGTCTTTGTTTGTTGACTATATTGATGTACAAGCTTTTAATTGTACTTTCATTTCTTTGTTTTTTGGACAACTTTCATTGCATGTGACTAAAGAGCATCTCTAATGCCTTTAGTTTTTATAAAAGTAACATTTCCACTATTGAAAAAGTTATTAGAAGACTTGAACTATTGGAGCAACCACTTTGCAAAAGACTTTTTGATGAAAGACTTGTTACCTATCAAGCGTTTTATAAAAAAGCAACAAGTCATTTTCATTAGATGCATGCTTGTTAAGTTTAAATAAAATGTTGTGAAAAACTTTTGTGCATTGTGGAAGATTTGTGTCAATGACTTTTGAAAAAACAAACTTTACTTGAAATCATTAAAGTGAAAACAAAAAAAAGTGTTAGAAGGATGAAGCATTAGTGGAAAAGCTCTAAACAAGCATCATAATAGAGGATGCCAACTCCCCAGTTGCATCTAAATTAAAATGAATATATTAATGTACAAGCTTTTAATATTCTTTTCCTTTTTATTTTTTCCATTCTTGTTTTTTTTGGACAATCGCTTTAATACTTAAGCAAATTTTTTATAGAATGGCCAGTATAGTTAATGTGATGATTATTAGCCCCACAATGACATTTAATTGGGAGTATGCAAGCCTCAAAACCTTTCATCATTATGGGAATTAAACCTCACTCCCTTCCCTACCCTTCTGCTTTTAATATACTTTTAGCATCTAAGGTTCCAAGGAAGAAACTACGAACTGAGACATCTCCAATGATACTATCCCCCCCCCCCCCCCCAAAATTACCAATATGATGGCCAACTGAGCTAGACCGTATTTGGTTAATGCAAAATTTCAATTAATTAAAGTTATTTATATGCAAATTTAATTTGAGACACGTAAAAACGTTAACATTGATCCATTGCTAAAAAACTATATCTCACATATGGATTAACACCGTGCATGATCTTTAGCTAATGATGAGATACTTTGAAAACTAAGGTCATGACAAGATGAACGTCCGTCACTTCACCTTAAAATGTATAATTTTGCATTTATACACTACTTTACCATAAGTTCATGATCACATTTCGTTTTAAAAATATTAACCCTTAGAATGAATTTGACAATCGTTTTAAAGTGTACAATTTTGGTCTCACCTAGCAATTTGTGCATATAGAACATTATATATGACAGTAATAGATGCAATAAAAAAATAAACTTTTATGGTTGGTAATTGTTATTATATATTTTGTTTTATCTTTTGTTACTTTTGATATGAAAAACTATCACTACTATAAAATCTCGTGTGAATTTTCACACGGAATACCCACAAATTATACACCGAATTGTTGACAAAATTTCAGTGGGAAATATGTGGTAAATTTCTCACGGATTTTCCACTATTAACACACTAAATTGTTGATCAAGTTTTCGTGTGAAAATCCTAGGCAAATATCCACAGATATTGCGACAATTTTCACACTATTCTTATTTGATTCGACATCCCGTAAGGGAAAATTGTGGCAAATTTTCAACATATTTACCACTGGCTAAAAGTTACCTGTCAAACTTTATCTACAATAAGCACGGATTCCACACATCGGTATATGCCTGAACGTGTAACCATATCACAAAAGTAAAAGAAAACGATTATGTCTGTGGGAAAGTCGTGGGTAATTTCCCATAGATTACCTACCAAGTTGATAATCCATGGGAAATACTATCAGTGTGTAAAAAATACACACAGATGAATCCCACAAACAATATCGACCTTTACGTTTCTTTCTGCTACTTACAAATTCCCACGAATATAGTATGTCATCATATGTGTTATGTATTTTCGATATGTATAAGTTTTTAGTTTAATTAACGTAACTAATTTAATTATAGTATCGCAAGTGTACACGTTGGTTTAGGTATAACCTTTATCGTGTAGACAACTCAATGACATAAGAGATATGAATAACTACACGGTGTGTTCTGCATGTCCTGTTTATGACATTCATTGAAATGTAAATAGATGTTTTTTGGTTATGTTAAGTATAAGAGGGGGGCAATCAGGTATATGCCTGACCGTTTAACCATATCATAAAAGTAAAAGAAAATGATTATGTCCGTGGGAAAGTCATGGGTAATTTCCCACAAATTACCTACCAAGTTGATAATCACCCACAGATTTCGCACAAAAAATATCGTCTTTACGTTTCTGCCTACTTACACACTCCCACGTTAATTAGTATGTCTTCATATGTGTTTGTAGTGGTCAACTTAAAGTGTTTGTATTGATATAACGTAACTAATAATGTGAGTATCGCCAGTAGTACGAGTTGGTTTAGGTATAAACCTTTCTTTGATAACAAATCATTACATATGTATGAATATTCTACTACCTTGTGATGTTCCGTATATCTTTTATGACAATCATTGTATGAATAGATTTTTGTATATAAGTATAACGAACGTGTATATTGCCTGACATTTAACCCATATCATAAAAGTAAAAGAAAACGATTAATGTCCTGGGAAAGTCCGAGGGTAATTTTCCTATAGATTACCTACCATGTTGATAAATTCGTGGAAATCTGTGAATATCACAGATTTCCCAAAAAAAATATCGAGTCTTAACGGTAACTTTTCGCCTACTTACACATTCCCAGGCGTTTAATTAGTATTTCCCTTGCATATGTGTTTTATAAGTTTCATATTATATAGTGTTTATTTTAATAACTAACATTAATTGAGTATCGCAATTGTCGTGATGGATTAGGTATAACCTTTCGTGATAACAACCCTTTAACATATGTATGAAATATCTACACGTGTGTGTTTCACATGTCCGTTTATGACATTCATTGTATCTATAGATGTTTTGTATGTAGGTATACGGAGGTGTATTTGCGTGAACGCATAACTTTATCAAAAAAGTAAAAGAGAATGATTATGTTTGTGAGAAAGTCATGGGTAATTTCTCACATATTACCTACCAATATGATAAATCCGTGGGAAATACGTATGTAAATACCTACATATTTCACACAAAAATGATCGTTTTTACGTTTTTTGTATAAACTTACCAAACATTTCCGTCACATATACCTTAGTATATCTCAATTTAATACTAATTACTACATTTATAATATTGTTAAATATAATATAAATCTATAAATATTTATTGTCGCATAAGGCACGCTTAAAAAACGCCATGACTCACAGCTTCACTTATTCTAAACTTGAACCTTCGCCTATGCCCGGCACCCAACGCCACACGCTATTTATATAGTTTGACACTCTGGGGTTTTTTTTTCTATAATCTAAAGATACAATATTTTATTTTGACAAATATGACGATGTGCTATTTTATACTAATACTTTGTATAGTAAATTTTCTTCAACACTTGAAATTTATTAAAATTTGATCTCGCCCTTTGTTTTTTCTATTTTGCCGCCCATCTTTTTTTCCCAAAAATCAAAAACCTTACTTACAATTCCTCTAATCAAGCCCCCTCTTATCCTATTTCCAACTAAACACAATCTATTTTCTTGCTCCAACTTCCTCAGTTTTCCTTAGAGAATTCACCACTAAAAAAGCATAATGAATATCATCTGACATCAATTTCTTCATCAATACAAGGTTTATTCCGATCATCATCTCCCCCAACCCGGGCACCGTTAAACTTAATACCCCACTTAAACTAATCTAAATCGCTACCAACCATCGTAGCTGCGACCAACACCCCCGTCATTTCTCTTGCTAGAACCATAACCCCCATCTGCCTGCACCCACCGAAGCTTTTTCCTTTTCTGATAATTGTTTGGTTTAGTTTTTAAATTATAAGCTAAGGACAGTGTAGGATGTATTTAAATTTATGAAATTAAATTATATAGATTCATATTTATATTTGGATCTGATGTATTTAGTATTCAGGATTTAGATCAATTTTATTAATATTAAATCAGGACTTCAATTAAACTTGTTGGTCGGGACATCTTGAGCAGAGGGGTAAATTTTTCGCAGGCGGGTTTCGAAACAAACATGGCATCACAGCGATTGAGCTGTATATGGGTCATAAACATGTGACATGTTATGAATTGTCTTTACCCTTTCTAATGATATATATTTTGTAGTAATTCATTATTAAAAGTCTCTTAGTTATTTGGAATATGTTTCAACATAATAGAACATTCTTTAGGCACTTATGGGTGATGATGCTTTCCTATAGTAGTTTAACTGTTAGATGTATTTGGGGTATCTACACATTGACACGAAGTAGATGCAGAGGGTTTAAATTATCTACGAGTTTTTTTTTTGTAGGAATTCGGAGTCAAAAGCGAAAAAACTTAGTCGAAGGGCAGATGATGAATAAAGAGCTCAAGGAAGGAATGAAGAAAGACATAACTGAGAAGATGTTGTTAGGATGGTGAAGGTAGTATAATTTGGCAAGCATACACATCCACCTCACCACTTTTCCCTTCCCTCATAAAAGGACTATGTTCCTTTGGTATAATTACGTGTTAATCTACATAAAGAAAACTTGTACACTTGAATTAGGTGTCACTAGCAAATTTCGTATTAGATATTTGGATTCATAATGATTATCTAACAATTATAGATTATGTATCCGTCAAAGTTTTGTTTTAGAAATGTATTTAAGTATTGGAAATAATTCTTCTAATAAATTGCCAAGGAAAAAGGTCCTCAGTATGCAATAATTAGTTTGAACCAATCGTTGCAAAATATTATGGATGCAAAACATGTAGCAAAAAGATTTCTCAGTAGCCAGTATCGTTCTTATCAGTTACGGTAGTCAATTCATTTTATTTCCGTTGCAAACAAATTTGTGAGAAATCAGTGTGAAATAACTAGATGGGCAGATCTGTGGCAAAAAATTAGTTGGTAAATAAATGTGTGGGCAATCAGTGAGAAAATATTACATGAGTAAATTCAGTGGGAAATAACTGTGGAAAATCTGTGAGGCAAAAAAACCGTCGAATATTGGTTGAAAATGTGATAGAAAAAGTGGAAATCCTGTAGGAAATCCAAACCCAAACAGACGTATAATCTATCTAGCTGCAATATCCGTTGGGAAATAGTCACGTTCGTTGAAAAAACCTAGTGGAAAATATTTACCCACGAGGTATTTTGCATCGGAATAATTCTGTGTGAAATAGGAGAAAAAGGGCCTTTCCCACGGGATATCCCACAGATATTCCCGTGGGAAAAACCATATTTTGTGTAGTAGTGTATATATAAAATATGTTTCTATTTTAGACGGTTTTTAACTTACTATACTAGTATAATACACAGACAGTATCAAAAATGGTTTGTATTAGTTGGAACCCATTTTTGAAAAAATCAAATTTTTGTGGATAAAAGATTAAGGGTTCGAGACTCGGCTCCTTACCTAACTTCACCTTGGTTCCACTTGCTGGGCCAATAGAGTTGTCGGAAACCATTAGAATTATTTCCTTGAAGATGTACAAAGACCAGCTCACCAAAAAGCATCCTTCTTCGGTCCAAGGTGTTTTCCGGCCAATTCACACCTCGTTATTGAGAAGTTTGTTAATATATTACGGGCTTATTTTTGCTCCATATTTATGTGTTTTAACTATTAATAAACACTATAAATTGTATACTTCTAAACAGTGTAAAAAATATTTTTATAGCATATATTTTGGCACCTAATAAAAGTTGCTACAATGTCTAGCCCACGATGTTTATGACACTAAAAAAAACATTTTTAACTAATTATGAAGTACCAAAGTCGCGCCTAATTAATATACAAAATAGTCAAATTAACATAAATCAATATTAGTTTCAATTGAAAATGTATTGACAAAGAATAAAAATATGGGTCTATATAAATTAGGTTTGATTTAAGAACTTATTAAAGGTTTAACAAATCTTGTAGTTCTAAATAATATGAATAGTATTAGTGAGAAAGTAATAATGAGATATAGTGGTAAGCAAAAAATTTAAGGTGGGTGTTATTTGTTTTGTGCATATGAAACATAAGCCATTTAGGATAAAATTTCATAAGCCCTAATTTTTGGCTTATAATTTATATTTTTTTATATTTTTAAGACTTGAGGGCTTATAATAAGTTTAATCATATCATAATTGTGAGTCCCCTTGTTTTGAATAGATCTTTGTAGCCATTAAGGAATGATAGCCAAGATGTATAAATACAGTGTGGACTATATAAAACACTTGACTATGAAAATATGTGGTTAATGCAGGAATCGTAACACAAGTACAAAGAAGAAACAAAATGAAAAACAAAATAAAAATTTCTAATTAATCTGCTTTGAGTGATTAAACAGGATACTAAATAAGAGATATGATTTTGTATAGAAATATTGAGCTCAGATACTCTAACTATGCCAAGAGGAACCTTTTATAGACCAAGTATAAACCAAAACAGGCTTACAAAACGCGTACATACTTTTCCTAAAAAATATCTCACACATACCTCTTAAACGGTACTAACCTAACACATCAGAACTTAACATTTTGTACTATCAGAATCAAACTATAACTATCAGTACTAACTATAATACTGTCGGTGCTAAGTTAGTAAAATTAATTCCTCAACAATCCTCCCTAAAACATAAATGTTGAACACTTTTAAACTTCATGATTCTTCAGATTTATCTTCTTTAGTCGCATAAGGATGTATCCAAACACTTAAACATTTCTTGTATCTTTTTTAAACACTATCCCATCTTCAGCAGCAAACTTTGTCTTCTCAGCAACATCTTTTCAGCAGACAATCCCTACTATGTTGGCTTTTGTAGTTTTTTGTGCAAACTACCAGCCATTAACGGATTTGATGTTCCTTTACTAGAATGCCGTTTGCACTGTTGGATAGTTAAACACATCATTTAAAACATGTGAGTTAATTAACCATACAGTTTATTGGTAAACGTAATAAACCATCAACGTAATTGATTTGTCTTATACCAATACCGTTTGCATTATTGGACCTCGTAGCCAATGCTTCATAGCCATGAACATTGTGCCTTTGAAAAACCATATAGTTTTTTAGCAAATATCAGCTATCAACATATTTGATTAGTCCTTTACCAAGAACTGTTTTGATCTTGGTACTAGCCCAACTCTTTCACTAATGAAGCAAGGTGAGTTGAAAACCCCTACAATTTTTGGTAAAATGTCAACCATAAACGAATTTGATAAGTCCTTTAAATTACCACAAGAACCGTTTGCTATGGACTAGCCAGTTCTTTATGCCGTGTTAAGCATGGTGAACTTGATGACCAATTTGTTGGTGGTTTTGAAACGCAACACTCAAAGTTCCTCCTCCTCTCCATTTAAAGTCTTCAGAGTTCTAACTCTGCAACTAGGTTCATTGACAAATCTAATCAACTCTAAAGCCATGAACGTCCTTCTTCAGACTCCTAACTTTAATTCCAAGACATTTACAACAGTAACGATTCTTACATCAAAGGATACTTTTTCTCTACAAAAGCATAGAAAGACAATCCTGCCGACCAGACATTAAAGTATGTACCCCCCCTGAATAACCATGTAGCTTCAACATTTATAACATTCCAATCCTGCTGTGAGTTCCAAAACTTATCTTCATTATCCTAGATTGAACAAATCATCAAAGTCTCCCCAAAGTTGACTCTATTAAAATCCTCTTCAGGTATCTCACCTTTATATTTGTCCCAGTCACCAGTTGATATATCACATTCAAATCATCTCTAACAAATAAGGGAAAGCACCCTCCCAACAAGTACTAAAGAATCTCTTTTGTCCATTTGCTTCTAAACACCAAATTTTTGATAATCACCTCTAAGTGTTTTAGCTTTATCAACCTGTGGTTTAGTTCCAAGATACTTCAATTTATTTTCCATTCTATGATAGGATACTTATTGTCAAGAGTATTTCATAACTATTTCTTATGTCCTCCATCTGGAGCTATTGTTAAACATAATACAGCTCAACATTCTCTTATCTCACTATCATCCTTAGAAGTGTTTTGTCTGAATCTTCTTTTCCCCCATGACTTCATCTTATTCCTAGTACCCCAAGGTTTTCACTTTTTTCAGTACTTTTCTTCTTCTTTATCTTCCTCCTTGACATTTCATTCATAGAGGAATCAATATTACCTTTTTTCATATCATCTTTTAATGATCACATCTTTTTCATCTTCAACAGACCCAATTGAAATGAACTCTTCATCTGACCTCTTATCCTTTTCATCAGAGCTTGTATTTCCTCAAACTTTCTTTGGTTTTCAAATCAGAATGCTTGAAGTTCCTACATCTTCAGTAGGTCACATTTGATTTCTCAGATTGAATTTTTGTAGTGGTCTGTTCCTTATAGATTCTGATCTTTTGATAGCAATGAATTTTCTTTGAGCATCAATTATGTCCATGAAGGAATTTTGCTCATTCTTCTATTTGTCAATTGCTCTCGTCTTTCTTCTTCTTGAAGCTCTCTCAGCACGTAATGTCTATCATCAGCCTCAATTCTTTCCTTAATTAACAAAATTTCTATGAGAGCTTCATGAGCTTTTTTTCGCTCTTTTCTTCAGGTAATCTGTTTCTTTCTTCTTCACCTCCCACTCAATCTTGTACTTTTCCAGCCATTAATTCATCACTTTGCAAGCAGTTAAACTTCTTCTCAGACTTCAGGAATACCATCAGATTTCACTTATTCAGATTCATTCCTCCTCTACTATTTTCTTCTTCCTGTCTTTTTATGGATTAATTTTCAGAAGAGCTTTAATGTCAGAAGGTGAACTTGTTGAAGTAAGGCCTAGTCTGTCAAAGTTTCTTTACAATATCCTTAAACTCTACAAACCTTTCTCCATCTTCTCTTGAAAACTGCTTTGGCTTGACTCATGTTGAGAAGAACCTTAGCTTATTGTTTCATCAACTCATATATTGTAAAGTAGGCGTTGAGAAGTTTGAGTAGCACTTCTTCATTCAGAATGATCATCATACCTTACTTTGCTCATTGGTACTAATCTTTATCTTCCTTTCAGCCTGTCAGTACTACATTTGTAATCCGTCTGTACTAACTAATTGGTCTGTCATTACCTAACTTTCTCGTTGTCAGTACAAACTTTCTCCTTGTTAAAGTACTAAATACATCTTCAGTACTAAAATATGTTGAGCAGTACTAAGTACATCTTCAGTACTAAGTGCATCTTCATCATTCTCCTTCTCTTTATCCACTACCTCTCTTGTCCTCCCCACATCTTAAGCATCCTCAGTCTCTATATAATCCAGTGTATCTTTAGGAATCTCATCAAATAATGGATCTTTATGGACTG
Organism: Tanacetum coccineum; assembly: GCA_026074375.1. Taxonomy (NCBI): domain Eukaryota; kingdom Viridiplantae; phylum Streptophyta; class Magnoliopsida; order Asterales; family Asteraceae; genus Tanacetum; species Tanacetum coccineum. Next base: position 19,710 of record BQNB010117863.1, read on the forward strand.
ATGGTTCACCTTTGGCAAACTTCCTCCCCTGTTTGGATACAGACTCTCTGTGCACCCATTGTTTCTTTGAGGATCTCTTTCTTGCCAATCTTTGCTTCAAGGAGACACTCTTCATCCATGCTCTGTGGTGTTTGACTACAGGTTTAGCTTGCTTCTTGAGCTTTTTGATATGTGCCTTTAAGTGTTGTATTTCCTTGGCTTGATCTGAAACCTGTGCACATAAAGAGAGACAAAGATCATAGACACTTTGGAGTGTCATTTCACCCTCATTCCCTAAAAGGGATTTATTATTCGATGAATGACCTCCAAGATTCCCACCAGAACTTTCTGGAATAGAATCAGGAATGGTAGTAGAAGGTGAAGGTCTAGGGGATGGGCCAGTCTGTGGCTCAAAAGGTACTGCACTAGTGTGAGTAGGAGATGGGACAGACTGTGGCTCAATAGGTGCTTCACTAGTGTGAGGAGGAGAGGGTGTAGGTAGTGCATCAGATGGTCTTTCTGAGTTGGCACCCTCATCATCAGTTGGTTGTACCAACATAGAAGCAAACAAAGGGGTGACTTTCCCTGAGAAATGTTTACCCTTTTTAACCATGAAAGAAAAAACTTTACTTGTCAAAGCATTTACAGGAAAATGATCTAAAGGTACAGGTACATTAGCTAGTTGTTTATCTAAAAAGATGGAAATAAAATGTGGGTACATGACAAACTTCTTCTTTGCATCTAAATGTCTAAGCATACCATCAAAAATTAATTTAGAAAAATTATACTTCTGATTAGATGTTAAGCAAATGACAGCAGTGGCAATATTAGTAGGAATTTGATCCCAAGAGGTGATTTTTGAACTAATACAATGATTCATTGTATGAAATAAAAACCTCAATTGGGGTGAAAACAAAGCTTTGTTAAATGTTAACACTGTTAAATCCCCCTCATACCTCATAAGCTGTATATCATCAAATATAGCCTGATTAGGTAGTGAGTCTATCCCATTAGCATCATCAAAAAGAAGATCACTTCTTACTGATGCTTCAGAGATAGACACAGGCTTGCCAGCTACTTTGGCAGTAATGTGCCTAACATTGTTGAGTATTTTGGACTTAGCAGACGTCCAAAACTATTCAACAAATGTAGTAGAAACAACTGGACTTACAGTGAGAGCATGATGAATGGAACTGCGTGTAAGAAAATCAATGATTTCACGAAACTTGGCATTCCCTTCAGTCTTCTCTAGATACGCGACCATATTGTGCTTAGGACATGATTCTAGAACAGCCATTGTATTCGAAAGAGTGATCGTCATTAATCAAAGTTATTAGGGCTTGTATAAACGAAAGTATGTGAGAGTAATTACGTAAGGAACTGTGCAATTGAGATGGGTTTATATAGGTTTAG
>BQNB010117864.1:7987-21100 GCA_026074375.1 Tanacetum coccineum
CCTTCAACAGTTGCTCAAACTGCAAAAGTTGCTCACCACCATCAAACAGATGCCTCGGTAATAACCGCCATCAATTTCCTTAAATTTGAAAAATAAAAAAGAATTTACTTGTTTCAATAAAAAGATATGCATAGCTCAGGAGCCCTATACCTATGAATAAAAAGATCTGCATAATCCTGCAATGTTTTAAAGGAAAATTTGTTACTTTAATGTGCATCTCAGAATACATGAAGCGCAGTAAATTTTAAGTGACCTACCGTGCAAAATATCCTTGTTGGTGTATCGGTAAATGCATACCTTGCAAGTCTAAAATCGCATATCTTTAGTTTGCAATTTGCATTTGCTAATATGTTCTTTGGTTTTAGATCTCGATGATACACATCTTCTGATTTCATAGAGCTTGTGTCAGTCTAGGAAATATGTAAACTCTATTAACAGAATCACATAAGTAAATCTAAGGCAGTTAATTACCTATGTGCATATATTTTAAAGCTCGTAGCATTTGATAGAGGAAAAATCAATGGTGCTCGTGTGTTAAGTCATCGTTGGCCTTGATGACTTGGTGAAGGTCAGACTCCATGAGTTTCTAATACACGATAATATCTGTTAAACTCTCGTATGATTGGTGTTGTTGAGGATGATACGATGATCCAGTACCGGGGGACATTGCAAAAAGTAGCTGATGCACCGGTTGCACGAAGCTCTGTGTTTTTCCAGAACACTTCAGAACGTGACTGAGTAATATAGCCGTAAAAACATGTAAAACAAAGATCTACCTGCACCCGCAGTAGAACTGCAGCCTTGTGTACTGGTGTGTCAAGTTTTTTTTGAGGTACTTGCTTCACCTGTTGCTGGGATCACTTGTGGGTTCCCAACCGTTCTTTTTCGGCGATTTGAAATAGAAGGACCAATTCGATTAGGATCTGGAAAAGAACATGGCAGAAGAATCGAGTCAGTCAACATAAAGACTAGATGGCTAATGCAGAGTCATGAAATCGAGAACCAAATAGTTATGCACCTTCATTATGGGTAAAAGCAGAAATCACAACGTCGTCATACGGTTGTTCAGGATTCCTATGACTGACAACACCGAGAGTTGCTAGAAAATCAGCTGATGGACTGGTTGAACAAACCTCTGTACGCCGTCTACTAACGCTCCTTGAACAAAGGGAAAAGCGCTTCAAAGACAACAACAACATTATTTGTCTGCAATTTCTGTTTCCCAGAATTCAGACGAACTACCTCAGAAGGTGACGTTCGAGCTTGAGTTACAGCCAACCTTACTTGGGAGCTCCTCTCTCATATGAAACTGAAAACGAAATCAGAAGGTTAACGTTAGAAAACATGTTATATAGCATTTCCCAACTCTCATAAACAACTACTCGTAAAATAATTATCAAGAATAAGATATGTAGGAACAGCGACAAATACTCACTGTGTATACTGAATTCTCGATGTGATCACCTCGCAACACATCACCCCAAGTTTTCAGTACTATTCTAAATGCGCTTAAGCTTACAATAGTTCAAGTAATAATAGTGATGGGGAAGCTGTGTCTTTACAGAGAATAACTTGTTGACTTTGACTTGAAGAGGATCACCCTGAAAAAAGATGAGATCAGCATTAGACCGCATCCAATTACAACAAAAAAAGCATTCAGAAATAGCTAAAATCAAGACGAACAATAAAAAGTAGAAAGACAAAAACCTTCTTAAAGTGCTCATTACACATCGCCCCTTGCATCTAGAGAACAGATACTCCACTACTTGCTGCCATTGCATGTATCTTAGCTTGTCTCCATACCTGTTTCGGGAATAAGCATTAAAAAAACTAATGTGGGTACATACTAACTTTGTATTATCCCAAGCCAATTAGTTTTGTTGTAGCTACTACAGAACTAAGTATTTGACACTTAAATAATATGATAATCAGAAGAAGTTTTCCCAATATTATAATTCGTTTATAGCTATTTCAAGTTGCTACGCCCTAGATACGATAGCAAACAGACAATAGAATAACTGATATTTGCCCTATTATAACTTTGTATATTTTCAATAGGCATTCTTGACGAAGCATTTGACAAAATAATTAAGTTCGATTATTTTATAAGGGACCATAAATATGAATACTTTATAGTTACTTACCAAGTCAGTTCATGACATCTTCAGCACATTCTTTGTTATATCTTTTTCTCCTCATGGAATATGAAGGGCTCGTCTATACTATCCGCTACTAATATTGTTGCAGCACCTGCTAGTACAAAATAAAAATGGCGTTCACTTTACGATATTATACCAAATATCAGTATAAGAAGATCATTACAAAAAGCACATAAATTAAACAATTATCCGAAAGCATTTTCAGTTCATCGACACGCTACGCCTTAATCGAAATAATCAAGAACGATCTCTGCTATAACAAAAGGACAACACATAATGATCTAAAACCTATAAATATCATTAAGATAACATTATCATCATTATAAAATTGCTACTGTATAAAAACTAAAGAATTTAACAGGATGCTTACATTCTGATTAGAAAACAAACCCTTTTTCGTCATCGGTTCCCCGTTATCGTGCCTATCTTTTTTCCTATAACAAAAGATATACCTTAAATCCGTAAACAAAAAACAGCCAATATGAAACCATTATAAATGAAAACTTTACCTGAAGTCTATACAATGACTTTAAATTCTAGTGTAGCTTGAGTGCACTGTGGTTACAGTGACACTGCGAACGGGGCGCAGCAGACCATTGATCCCAAACCAATTCCCAAAAAAGCCTAACAATAAAAAAAGCACATCACATTTAACAAATCCATACAAAAAATAATAGAAAAAAATCCAAAATTAAGTTTATAAACAAAAAAATACTAAATTCATTCACGTAATCTTTAATCATAGCAAAGCTCTAAAATTATGATAAATACTCAAAGCAATTAGGGTTAATAAAAATATTGCAAACCTCGTTTTGATGTATCGCGTATGTCGGAAGGCGGTGGTAAGGTCCCAAAATCAAAAAGCAAAAGTTGTATTAAAAAACCCTAAAAAGTGTTGATGACTTAAAGATCTTTGATACTTCAATCGACACCTCCAGCTTATCAATTTTGGATAAGGGTTATGAGATTTTGAAGACTGATTCAAAAACTACTATCTAAAAAATAATAAGGGAAAACTGAATAGTAGTGGGTTTGATGAGTCAAGGGTTAGAAAGACACGTGGTTTTTGTTTTCAGCTTATGAGTGTTGGAGAAGGAGAAGGCTGTGTGTGGAGAGTGAGAGTGTGACGGGGGTAAGGAATCGAGTCGGGTCGGGCGGGTTTTTAAGTTTTCGAGCCAATTATGTTCTTTTTGTAATGACGTCTATTTTAACTTATGTTTGAAAGATGTTACTTATGTTTTTTTTTTTCATTTGAATTTTATGTTTATTTGGATATAAAAATGTGTAGATTGAAACTCCGTATTACTTAAAGTTATTTTGATTAAAATTTGTTATTCTTTCGTAATTTTATTGTTAGAAAAAAACGTATAAACGAATAGCAATGAACATGGTTCTAAAAGGCGCGCCATGACGCCGCAAAGACCTCGCAAAGGCGTGAGGCGTGACCTTCACGCCACGAAATCGACCAAGGCTTGGGTTTAAGGCTTGACGTGAGATGAGGAGTGAAAGAACGTGATAAACGTGATGTGTGGAGGCTTTTTGAATTCAATTTCGATAAAAATCGTATTTTTATATAGAAATGAAAAATATTACATGCAAAGATGGTTTCTTGACTTTATTCTTTATGTATGACACATTTTGTGAACTCAACATATTTGTAATATTATATAAATATTTTTATATTTTGTGCCGCTTTAAGTCACTCCTTAAAAACGCCATGACTCGCCATAGCTAGCAAAGGCGCGAGGCTTGATCATGCCGCCACGCCACGCCTCACGCTATTTATAACCTTGGCAATGAATAACATTTTCTTGCCATAAAATTTAGTCACCGGGTACCCGCCGCCGCATTGCGCGGGTACCCGTCTATAATTATAAATATATACAATTGTTGGGAATTGTTGTAATATTTTAATTGTTAAAAATATTAATAAAAAAATCCTCGGTGCTCCATTCTTTATCCGACCCGTTTTATGTGTGTGTGATAGGTTGACCCGATGGGAATACGGGTTTGACCCAACCAACTTGATACGTGTTATCATTGTGTGTACTCATTTGCATTTATGATAGTACGTGTTTCATTTATAACAAATGCCTTTTATCTCACTTTCAACAAATACCTTTCTAAATCTTTTGTTCTTTCTCCCTCTAAAAGCAGATGATCATGGGTTTAGGGTTTGTTCTTAGTGTTTGTTTTAATTGTGCTTTGTAAGGGGGTTTGTTCCAATTACCTATCGTCTGCTCTTTTGTGACTAAGTTGTAATCTAACGGAGTTGGTTTTGATCCTGCTCTTTTCTTTGTTACTGCAATAAGAGATGAGCCAGGGTTTTTTGGTGATGATGGTTTTGATAGTGGAATTATTGGGTGTTTGGTTGTTGATGATTTTGGTGGCTATTTTTTTGCCTTATTAAGCTTTAAATAAAGAAGGTATATAGCTGTTATTGTTTTGGCTTTATTTGTAATTAAGATTAGATACCACTTAGATGTGATATTGATGCTGAGAATGTTGTTGTTACTCCTTAGAATCACGATTTATAGTTCTGACTTGCTTATACATTCGGCTGATGCTCCTTCGATGCCACCGCTCCTTTCGTTGCCGCTATCCATGGCGTGCGACGATAGTGACGGATGCGTGACGATGGTCATAGGCTCACGGCTGCTCTTTAATAAAATTTATAAGGAGAGGTTGTAAAACAAGCCAACAGGTTGAAATTGAGATGTGATATTGATGCTGAGAATGTTGTTGTAACTGCTTAGAATCACGATGTATGGTTCTGACTTGCTTATACATTCGGCTGATGCTCCTTCGATGCCACCGCTCCTTTCGTTGCCGCTATCCATGGCGTGCGACGATAGTGACGGATGCGTGACGATGGTCATAGGCTCACGGCTGCTCTTTAATAAAATTTATAAGCAGAGGTTGTAAAACAAGCCAACAGGCTGAAATTGAGATGTGATATTGATGCTGAGAATGTTGTTGTAACTGCTTAGAATCACGATGTATGGTTCTGACTTGCTTATACATTCGGCTGATGCTCCTTCGATGCCACCGCTCCTTTCGTTGCCGCTATCCATGGCGTGCGACGATAGTGACGGATGCGTGACGATGGTCATAGGCTCACGACTGCTCTTTAATAAAATTTATAACCATAGGCTGTAAAACAAGGCAAGAGGTTGATATTGAGCCGTATCTTGGCGGGGCAACACGAGAATGTGTTTGCAGCCATGGCGTCTCGAAGTCTCTTTTATCGGGTTTCATGAGTATTGTGCCTTATATTTCATGAGAATTATGGTGATATCGGTTGTTTTAAATATATACAATCAGGAAGAACTCCGATTGAATTTTTTATACAATCAGTTGGAATTGTTGTAATATTTTAATGTTAGAAATATTAATAAAAAAATCGTTGGTGCTCCATTCTTTCCCCGACCCAGTTTATGTGTGTGTGATAGTGTTGACCCGAAGTATGCCATACACAGGCTACATAAGGCAAAACAAGCATCCCCTATCTTAATTTTTAATGATGTGGTAGATAAGAGAGCTTTTAACTCCTAGAAATGACCATTGTGTCATTTCGTTTGGGATAGTGGCAGCAATTGTTTCAGGCTGTGATGGCTCTAAGTGGGTTCAATAAAGATGTGATTCCCCGCATCTTGGCGTGGTGACCTATTGCGGTTGCAGCCATGACGAGTGTATCCCCTGTATTCGTTTCTTCAAATGTCTGAGCCTATAATAAACCCGGATCCGACCCGGTCCGGTACAAACTTAATGCGATACGGTGGTATATGTTTTATGATGCCCATGAACCCCCGACTTGGTTAAAGGTATGTTGATACTGAAATGGGAGAGAGGGTTTATACCGGCTTGGATTGGGGCAGCATTACGCTTTGTACATTACCGGGTCGAACATTAAATCAAATGCACTCTTTGATGCTGCCGACCTCTTCGTTGCCGCCGTTAATGGTGTGTGGCGTTGGTTGTTGGCGGGTGACGCTGGTCACTATAGATGGGTGATTTGTTTTGTATTGAGGATTCGCATGGTGTTTGCAGTCTATTTTTGTGACTGCTAACGCTGGTTTCTTGGCTTGGTTTGGAATCTTATGGGTTGGAGCTCTCAGTGATTATACATTTTTAAAATTGAGTTATAATATCCAACAGAAATAGACCCGGTCTATTGTTCTTTAGGGGCGGGTCAACTCGCTGCCGACCTCAATGATGATTACAATCTTCGTTTATGTTTCTCTGGAACACGGTTATAGACACGCTTATCTTGGCTCGCTATCCACACTTAGGTTGTGGTTGTAACCATGGCGCTTGTTTCGTGTTGTTCCCACATTGGCATATCTGACTTTTACGAATTAAACCATGAAGGCAATGATGAGTTTATCGGTAGTGAGGAACAGAAATGAGTCGGTCTACATCTTGGCATGGCAGCTTACTAAAGTTGCAGCCACGGCCGATGTGTTCTGTTTCTCAGATGCCCTACCCTTCTGAGCCAATAAAAAAAATTATGCCCAATTCCTCGACCCTCTGGGTCGATCAGTGTAGTCGTTGACAATTTGTTGGATTGGATCAGAAATTGGACAGTTTGCTGAAGTGACCAGACTCACTAAACGTTTACGTATTCATATAAATCCGATGTCGGTAATTTTACTCATCCAGTTATCTTGGTTGAAGATGAAGCAAGATTATCGCATTTGGGTATGTTTGACGTTTTTTCCTTTTGTTTTCATCATTGTTGATTTTCCTATGGTCTGTTTGTTGGTGCCTTTGATAGTTTGAAGAAGTACGGGTATGCTACATTGTTGCTTTTAATTGTTTTAGGAATTGTCTTTATCATACATTGTTATGTTTGAATTTTTGAAATCTATGTATAACAGTTGCATGTTTTACTGCAGGAGATGAGAACCCTAAAGGCGAAGAGGCAAAACCAACCGAACCAGAAGTAAGCCCCTTTATATTTGTGTTAGCCTGTGTGTAGACGTGCTTATTGCGACCTATTTACTTATAATGGTTCCATTTTTGAATGGCTTGGATTAGAATGTGGGTCTGATCTATGTTTCTGCAAGGAGTAAGGATGCCCTCTCCATGAAAATCAAGAGAATCAAGGACGTCGTTAAGTTTAGCAGCAGCACCCAACTGCACTTTCTGTAAGTATAATGGTTTTTAGACTTTTTTTAGTATGTTTGCCACATGTTTTGACGAAACCCCAAAATGGGATTACCTCTAATGGGTCAAATCAGTAAAATGTAAAAACTAGGCTAGAATGAAACGGGTCAAATGGAATTGGTTGAAAATGACTAAAGTGTTTTTACAAAAAAACACTATTTCAGTAGTAGTCAGATATACTAAATAAAATGATATGAGGTTCTATGCAATCAAAGCAAATTTTGACGTATTTGATTATTTACTTTTAGCATTTTTACCTGTTTGATCTATTACAGATAATCCTTAACCTGAATGAGCCTACTCATAAGTAGTTATTTCGAATTTCGCCTACTTATTAGCATTTTTATGAGTTTGACCCATTAGAGATAAACCAAAACTAGAATCAGCCTACTAATAAGTACACGAGTTAGATTTTCGTGCTTCTAATGCTTATAATGCAGCTGTATTGTGTTGTGTTATTTATTGACTTATTCTACGAAGTTGAAATTTTACATGATGTTCTGGAACTTTGAATTCAATTCGTAAAATAATATGGTCTGTGAGAACAGGGGATATGGTTTTCATACTGTATAACAAAATCATGACCAAATAAGTGTAAAACTTACGTTTTTATTTATCTGATATATGTATTAGAGTACTTAAGAGATGCAACTGTATCGCGTTAGATATGCTCATGGTTTATCTAATTTGGTACAGTTTGAATGCAAAAAGCTGCAAGATGTTGATTTGGGTTGGACTAAGAAAGCGTCTGCAGAGGCAGAAGCTGTTGCAGCAATGCCATGCTCGGGTCAAGTGGTAACAACTACTCTGTACACACACCCTTTGGATGTCCTGCAGATTCTAAAAGGTGATTTCCTGCACTTTACATGCAAACATAAACATACTTCAAGCATATGATATGCACGTGCATATCTTCCGAAAAACCTCCTTATTGTAACAGTATATATATTTAATGAATTTTTGATACTTTTATCTATGTACAGTGCAGTGGGGATCCTATTTTCATGGAGCCATTCTGGATGCAAAATGCGGAGAATAGTGCAGTCGGTATATCCGGGCGGCACCGCCAGGGTTACTGGTACGATCATGGTGATGCAATGTCTATAGAACTCGAAAAGCATATACGTCAACTACATTCGGTTGTTGGGAATGCGGTAACAGAAGGCCGATACATGGTGTTTGGTATTGGCGCAATGCAACTCATTAGTACAGCTATTTATGCACTTGCATCAGAAAACGTGTCTTCCCCATCCAGCGTACTGGCTACAATCCCCTACTATCCGATAATTAACAAGGTGTACCTAATAACCAATTAAGTTAAATACATTATTGTGATTTCTAATTTATTAAATTATTAAGTTGTGGTGTAAATATGTGATGCACAGATGTTCGAGCATATGGCAAGGATGTGATTGAATTCGTAACCTCGCCAAATAATCCAGACGGGGCATTGACGGAACCGGTTCTTGAAGGGAAGACAATATATGATCATGCCTATTATCGGCCACATTATACACCAATCCCGGACCCTTCAGATCAGGAGGTCATGATCTTTGGTATGTCCAAATTTTAAGGTAGGCTTTGATTGGTAATAAACTTTTAATTGTTTTTTTTTTCTCTGCCAGTGAAATGCTTATCATCTGAGATGATATGCTTTACTGATTGTAAACTGGCGTGTCTTTCTCTTTCTCTCTTTTAATTGGTGCCCTGAATGAAACTCCTTTGTCTTGATGAGCATACAATTAACGGCTGGCAGACCAAACTTTATATCGAAGACTGGATCGGTCTGAAAACACTGGATGAAGCTGGGAGAGTGAAGTACAATAATGTGACAGGAAATCATCTTGGAATTTCTAAAACTGACATAAAAAAGTATGTCATCCCTTACTTGAAAGATGACGAGCAAAGCAAGTGGGGCTGGAAGGATACGCGTCTTATACATGGCCGTCAACGATTAAAAGCTTTTTCAATGATGTACTTGGACTTGCAGACGTTAACATTTGACGTTGCTGTAAAACAGATTGGAAAGAACAAGAGTGCATCCATGTTATAACAGTACAGTACCACTTTAAAACCATGTAAGTTCAGTCTTTGCTGCTGTTTAATTCAAATGCAAATGTTGGAGTGCTTCCAACCCTGACAATCCGTAGAAAAAGTTATTTAGGCATTACCAGTATTATAATCAAAGTCCTATTTTCTCATTTACCAAATTATCAACTCTGAACTTATGTATTGAACATAGTGTTTGACTTTTGTATATTGAAAGTAATAACACTAACTTTTATGGTAAAGAACATTTTATATCCCAGAAAAAAAATCAAAATAGTGAAGTAGGGGTTGGAAATGGGACAAACAACACTGTTAACTGGATGTTTGTTTAACCTTATTTGTCCGGCTTCATGCTTATTGAACTTTTGCTGAGCTTATAAGCTTATTTTTTGTGATTATGAGTTTATCTACTTGAACCAGTGATGTGTGTTTGTGAATATTTCGGCTATGCTCACATACCATACAACCACATTGCCTTTTGCCTTTAATCAGTAGATAACATATCATGTTGGTTGTGTGCGTAGGTTCTCAGCTAAATAAAATACATGATTTAAATCTCACTATAGTAAGATGGGTAGAAGAGTGTTGTAGGTTATGTTGTAATCTTCTCACCGAAAATATATCAAACCGATTGTATAATAGGTGACACTCGAAAGTACTATTTTGTAGCAGCACAGGCGCACAAAAATGATTGTATCTTGAGTTTTGAGGAAATGTACTTAGGATGTGTATATATCAACATATATTGTTACAAATTTGTGCTATTTGTTAATACATTATAGCTTTAGATGACCGTAGAGTTGGATTGATTTCTTTCTACTAATTGTTTTTGTGATTTACATTAGTTTCTTCCTAAAGAAACTTTTATAATAAAAACGCTCTATGCAAAATGTCTCGCAGCGAATCACGGGTAACCCAAAACGACGCTCACTAATCGTTTCGCAGCGGAGCGCGGGCAAACCCCCTCGTTCATTACTATTTTGAATTATTGATCATTTTCAACTGCCACCACTACGATTCAATAAATCAATAGTTAAGTGAACTTGATTTTTTTTCTCCATATATTACAACTCTAGTCCGAATGAATTATTTTTCGAATATTACCACAATCTTTTCATGACCACCTTAATTACAGCCTACGCACATTCATAAAACATGCATGGGCAATAAGTTTGCTAGTTACCCGTACTATGTATTTCACTTATCTACAATTTAATAAGATGATTGATAATTAACATTCCTAAACGGGTCTCTTTACGAAGCCCAACATTGAACTTTTAGCCTATTCAAGCTCATTAGTAATTAGTTTAAGCAGAAGGCCCAGTTACAAAGTTAAACTATTATAAAGGTTAACCCTATATCAGATTCGTAGTACTTGAGCGTTGAGCATAGCTAAAGCAACTTTTGACTTTTGTTATCCGGTAACTTAAGGTCAAATATTTCGAAAGTAACAGTAACAATCATATGACACTTTGGGTCATATTACGTGACAATGTTACATGCAGTTCCTTAAATATAAATTAGATTTAAGCATTTTCGAAACCAATGCTAAACACACCCGTCTTTACCATACGAATAACTTCTTGTTAAAGATCAAAGAAAAAAAATGGCATCCTGGAAGAGGACCTATCATCATCGGTTTATTCATGTATCCCTAGTAATCGACTAGGTGACACCACACATGTAATTGAACTACCAAACTAATGTCAAAAAAAAAAATTAACGATGGTTTTTTTATCTTTTGTCGACTAATCCACGATGTCATGTTAACTAAAGGGTCATCACGTTTGTTCAGATAAAGCAAAATCCCATGACATTATACAACTCTAAATACTACATAAGTTTGAGAAAAAAAAGAACATTTCAATATGGAAGAATGGCACTCTCTTGTCCTTGTCCTACGCACATTCGAGAAATCGACTCTCTCACTTTGGACGATACACGTTGAATTTGCCTAATCGATTGATCTCTAAACGATGAATAGTACGTGCAATCATTATCCATATTCTCAATATTTATGTCGATGGTTACACAAGTACTTTGCCCCATTGATAAAGATCTTTTTAACTCCATTCCCGTAAATCTACCCTTCTTTTCTCCGGGCAAAACCAACGAATGACAATGCCTAAGCATAATTCGCCGCCTAGATGTAAATTCATCAGCATTATCAACCTCAATTCGTTCATTGGAATTAGAGGATATACAATCATCACTCGTGTGGCCCGCTGGCCTACAAACCGGGCACCCACGAATCTCATCATCCGGTCCCACAACTGGGACCCTACATACGGGACAACTAGTATGTCCCACAAACCATTCATCAATACATTTCACATGAAACAAATGTTTACATATTGGCAACAATCTAACCATATCACCATCCTCCAAATCCCCTAAACAAACCGCGCATTCATTTTCACATTGATTATCCTCATTTCCTTTATAGGCTATAATTGGAATTATTTTAAGCGTTTTTTCATCTACGCCAACAGGTACTTCCTCGTTGGCGTAGTTACGTAATGCTGCCATTCTGGCAGCATGACGTCTCATACAATATTTAACGAGTAAAAGATGGTATATAAGTATAGCTAAAGCAACGGTGCCAATTCCCATTATGGAAATTAGTAAAGGAGTGAAAAAAGAATTTGTTGAAAATGTTTCTGATGATGTGGTTGATGACAATGACGAGGATGATGATGAAGATGATGATGAGCCTAGATTGTCCATAGCCATATAGCATGTGAAACAACAAAGTGAAAGGTATTGGTTACTTTTTTTTGGACTATATGATATCTTTAAGGTATGTTATCTTTTTAGAAATGTGTATTATATAGGTGGCTATTTTTATGGTTGAATAGGTGTGTTTATGTTGTTGAGACAATGTCAAAGTAGGTGAACACTTGTCGAATGATTAGTCATATTGGTGCATCTTGTGGTGGTGAATTAGCCATGTGTGACTTTGTGAATAGATTGCTGATTTGTAGTTGGTTTTATGGCTCATAGAAAACCATAAACAAGTAGCTATGACATTTTGTAGCAAATTTTAATTAGAAGTAGTTATGATAGTATGTGATTTGGCGGTCGATTTTGTATATTTATTAATGAGTTTGAAAGTCTAGTATTATTGTTGTGTGTTTGATAGGAGAAAAAGAAATGAGAGGTTGAGATGATGTAAAACTTTAGAAAATTATAAATTTTAGAATGATTAGTTTTACGTGTTCCCCAAAATGAGTTGTGTTACCTAAAAACGTATTCGTGTCAACTTTAGTTGACCTTCAATTCACAAATATCTTAAAGCTTGTTATAAAAAAACTATATTATCACATCGATTATATAGCTTTTTACGTAAAATGATACTATGATTTTGATGACTTTAACTTTGCTTCAAGTGACACGTATTATATTTCAAAAAAAAAGTGACACGTATTGAAGTTAAACTAATTAACAAATGAGTTTTTCTTAGGGGCACAAGAAAAGAAAAGAATAAAGTACAGAAAAGTACACAGGAACGCACAGAAAGGTACAGAAAAGTAAATATGGACCAATTTGTGAGTCCATGTGTACTTTTTAATATGGTATCGAGCTAGAAAGATCCTTAAAACACCAATTTTTTTTACACCTCATTACAATATAGTTGTCCTCCGGTCATCGGCAACTCGCCGATGATTCGGAGGGATCCCAAACACATTTATTTTATTTTTCGTTTTTTGTCTCTAAATAATCAGCTCGTATGAGC
>BQNB010117865.1:0-21100 GCA_026074375.1 Tanacetum coccineum
ACATACTGAGATATTGACAATACAAGTAATGTAATAAAGCGAAAAATTTCCCCGTATAATTGTGATAATAGTAAAATAGGTTAATAAAAATTCTTGGGTTGTTAGAAATCTAGTCCTGAGATTTAGTTGAAAGTTATAGTGAATAGATGTAGGTACTGGGTATGAATTTGATTTTTATGTTAGGCTAATCAAGGTCACAAGTTCACGTGTATGATGCATTTATAATTATGTTGTACGCCATAATTATAATTACCTCCTTTCACACGTCTACTTATTTCTAAGACCACACCTTTTGATGATAGAAAATAGAATTTCTCCAGATCCTGATAGAATATAGGTGATGAAATACTTTGATTTACGAAACCTGTGGGTTATGGGCCTACCATTCTTCTGTTGTACCACTCTGATCGTAAAGAATATTTATTCATTAACCTTTAAAAGTCAACATCGAATAAGAATGCTATCACGAGTCTTTGTCAAAATTTTCATACATAGTGGTATTGAAATCATTTGGCATTGAATAGATTCTCGTGTGTTTCCTTGTTATTACGTTACAGAATATAACAGAGAATTTTAAAATAAGGAGATCATGGAATGAGTGATGTCAAGGAATGATTATGCATTTGTAAGAGAGTTGCTAGTCACGTAAGATACAGATTTTGAAATGAACAGATGATGAAGGTAATAATTATAATGATTAAGGAATTGTTTGTACAAACGGATTGAAAAAAACTTGTTTGTACGTATGTTATATACTTAAGCCTACTTATTTATAATTTGTCACTTACAAAAAGAAGCATTCAACTCCTTGTAACTGAGAATTTATAAATTCATAGTTCGGAGATTTATAATTTCCTTATTCAAATGAAGAAGTGACCTATAAAAAAAGAAGTGACCTATAATTTCCTTATTCAAAAGAAGCATTCAACTTCTTTATCTCTGTTAGGCTTTTGTTGGTGGTTTGTATCTTCTCTCTTCTGCTCTTTTAGCTGCAAAATGCTTTCTTCTTTTCTCTAAGAGTTGTTGAAATAATATAGCCTTTTCTGCATCAGACAACTCTTCTTGTTCTTGTGCTTGCAATCTTTCAGCCAACTGATGATCAGCATCAATCTTTGCTTGAATATCATCCCATTCTTCAATCAAAGCAATATTTGCTTCTTTTTCTTTTTCAGCTTTCTCTCTTGCAAGTCTTTCTTCTTCATCAAATTCAGCTTGTTACTTTAAAGCAGCTTCTTCATAAAGCATGATTTGAACTTTCTTCTTCATAGGCTTCACAGATTCTTCTATCATTATTACTTTGCCCTTGTCCTCTGATTGTTGTGAAGAAATTATTGTTATTGTTGTTGTTGTAGATGGCTATTGAAAAACAATCCCTTTTACCATGGGTTTTGAAGTTTTTAATGCTTTAAGTGCTTGAGCCAAAGTAATTTCTTCAGTAGTTATTGTAACAGTTGTTGCAGCAGTACTAACTTGAGCAGCATTAACTACTTTTTCAACAACATTTTCATTTTGCCCTGCAACAAACACTTCCTCACCATTTAAAGCATCCACATTAAACATCTCCTTGTCAGCATCATCTTGAACACTAACTAGGGTAATTTCTTCATCTGCATCAATAGCATTAATCCTCCCCTGTTTGGATGCATCCTCACCCAAACTTTCTTCATCTCCAGAGGATTCTATCCTAGCTGTCAAACCAACTTTGTATAATCTCTTCAGCTTATGAGTTCTTGACCTATTTTTCTTTTCAAGCTTTTTGACCCTCTTTTTCAAACTAGCAATCTCATTATGTTGAGTGGTCTTTGTCTTATCCAAATCAAGAACCATGTTTTGTAAATTGATACATAGTTCCATCAATTCATTAAGTTTAAAGTTTCCCGGTCCGATGAAAGCTTCCTAAGTTCGTAGGAATTTGGTACATGGTTTGGTCATATAGACTGCTAATCCTAAAATCTTCCAACGTATGTCTTGAGATCATTTCCTTGTACAACCAAGTTGTAAAATTCGTCTTCCATTTTCTTGAGTTCAGTTCGAGGGCAATACTTATTGGTCAAGAGCCTTTTTAATTTGGTCCAGGTGATCATATTGGCTTGTTCTATTCCGATTGGTTGGGTGTATGCATTCCACCAAGACAAGGCATCATTGGTTAGAGTACCAATAGCAAATGTTACTCTATCTTCCTCGGCACACTTGCTACGAGAAAATGCCAATTCAGTATGTTCAAACAACCGGATGAGGTCAACAACTCCTTTTTGCTACCGGAATTTCTCTGGGACCAGTGTTCCTATTGGGATTGTCGGCATTTGCCATGGTAGCAGCTTGTGCTTCCAGAGCGGCGGTAATACCATCAGTAATGAGTTGTTGGATGGCAGCTAAAGTTATGGCTGGTGTTTCAGATGTTGACGTCCTTTTGGGAGGCATTCTATCAACATAAGACAACACGTAGTAAGAATGATATCATGTTAAATAAAGAAAAATGTGATGTTTAAAACGCTTAAAGAGTAATGCTCATTTTTTAATTTTAAGCACTTAGAGATTATGGTATTATTCATAATGATGAAGACGGAGATAGTGATGCAAATGATGGAGATGATGATGAAAGAGAGATAAGATGGAAATAAGGTACGAAACAGGATTCCTTTGTATAAATAATTTGCCTTTTTACTATACATAGTCAAGATTTAACAAGCGTTTTTCTTAAACGTTTTTATTCGTTATCATCTAATTTGACTTTTCCACACTTTCAATTCATTTTTCTCCTTCAAACTCAAATCTTCGACTGTATCGATTGTCCAGTCCAGCCTCGTTGGGGATAAACGACCCGGGAACACTCTATACTACTTCTCGGTATCATTGATCTTGTTGATTTTTAGACTTATATATATTTTATATTTTATTATATATTATATATATATATAGTGTAAATTTCACCAATCATTCAGTCTTTAGTTTGTTACCATTAATACGTCCTTCTTCTATTCTCTCAATGCGGTGAAGACGGAGTTCATCTAAATAATTTAAGATATCTTCGACTTGTTTCTCATGATGTTTCAGATACATCTTATCTGAACATTTTCCTATTTCAAATATCTGAGGTGGGGTAGGAGTATAAACTGAGGAAGATGGTGATACCAAATTACGAGTTTGATTCCGAGATGAATTAGATAACATAGTTAAGGAAGAAGATGGGGAATGGATTTGCTTCTTAGGTGGTAATAATTTTTCAGGAACAAAGAAATATCGGGGATCAAATAGTAGTGATGGTGGTAATATCGGAGATTGAGTCAAAATAGCTGGTGAAGTAATAGGATCTGGTGATGAAATAGGTCATTCCTTAGCATAAAATGCTTATACGTCCTTTAAACAAGGATTATTGTAGAAAGATAAGAATACTTGTGAGATCATATTATCTTTAGAGTTTTTTGAAGAGTTAAAAGATTTGCTTCCTGCTAAAGCTGGGAAATAATCCGATGAGACCGAAGTATAGTTAAGAATATTCATAGAGGAAAAAGCATCCTCGATATCAAAAGTAGAGCGGTTAGGAGAAGACATCATTCTGATAATAACCAAATTTGTAAATAATATAAGTTATTTATGTAATAGTATAATAGATATGTATATTTACATACTTGTTCCGGGAATGTAGTGGCACGGAGGACTTTGATGGCTGAAAAAGAAATGTGGTTATAGTTAAGGTTTAGACCTTGTTCTCTATAACCATTGCGCTGATACTAATCTGTAACACCCCAATTTTTACATATAGCAGCGGAAGCTAATCTGGGGTATTACTTCATGGAAACAACAATCATAATCATAGAAAAAGACCCAAAAGAGACGTTTATTCAACAGATATGTTATCATTCATTTCAAATCAGAGTTTTACAAAGGCAAGTCCCAAAATCTAGAAACATAAAATGTGAATGATATCAAGTTTTAGCCATCTTCACGTCCATGCCACTCCATGCCATAAGTTGCTCAATTACCTAAGATAAACATGCATAAAAAGGGTCAACACAAAGGTTGAGTGACTTCTTAGGTATTGATTAAAACAGTTTTGAATTACAAGTTCATAGTGTAATAATTGTATAACACAATTATTATGAAAATGGTATTGTTATGATCTTGGGTCACGTTATTATATACCCGTTATTTGTAATAAGTGCAACAAATACAATTATCATAGTAACAGTGTATTACTGCGTTATTGTCTTGTTTGGTCTGTTTGGTCATGTTCCTTGTCTGGTCTAAGCTCATGGCACACAAACTGACTAGTGTATATATATACCCAAAATGATGTGATATATATATAGAGATAATGGCCCTCGGTGTAGGTAATTGCCATATACGAAAAATTCAAATATAGTGTGTTTTGGTTAACCTATCCGGCTTAACACAAAATAGGATTCGTCAAATCCGTGATAGATCTATTCTATTAATATTAGCGTTCACCGTTAGTGATTAATGGTCCATGATAATGAGGGACTTCTTGTGTATAAAGTAACTTAGACATTAATTGTAATGGTACATCAGATTAGCATATAGTCTAGAAAAGCACTTGTATTCGTAATTTACAACATGTATCCCCCTCACAGGTTTATGAAACATTAAACAGATTAAAAAGTGAGGCTATGAACTCACTAAATCTTTAAAAAGTAATCACATTGTTATAAGATAAATGAGTATGTAAAAGAGTTTGTAACAAGCATGTTCCTCTCGTCGGGTTTTAAACATGTAAATAAGTAAAGGCGAGGTTTTTTTTTAAATATGACAAATCTTTTTGTATTTTTGAAGTTTTGCAATTTTTCTTTTGTTTTTGGAAAATTTATTTACATGTTTTCGATGTATGATCTTTTCAAGAAGATAACTTTGTCAGACATTCCAACTGAGTTGGAGTCATACATCTCATACCAATGCGATGAACCAAATACTCAAAGCGTTCTTTAGGAAGAGCTTTAGTAAATAGATCCGCAAGTTGGTATTCTGTGCCGACAAAGTAAAGTTCCACAGTACCCTTCTCAACATGTTCCTTAATAAAATGATACCGAATGTCTATGTGCTTTGTCTTTGAATGCTGAACCGGATTGCATGAGATAGCAATGGCACTCTTGGAATCACAATACATCGGAATCCGGTTGTACTTGTATCCATAGTCTAGCAGTTGTGTACGCATCCAAATGACTTGTGCACAGCAGGCAGACAAGGAAACATATTCAGCCTCAGCAGTAGACATCGCAGTACAATCTTGTTTCTTTGAACTCCAGCTCACGAGCTTTTCACCTAGAAATTGCAATCCTCCTGATGTGCTTTTACAGTCATCTTTACATCCTGCATGGTCTGCATCTGAATATGCAATTAGTTCAAATCCAGAATCCTTTAGATACCATAAGCCCATGTTATACGACTATCTTAGGTACTGAAAGATCCGTTTAACCTCTTTAAGGTGTTTGACCGTAGGACATGCTTGATAGCGAGCACATACAAAAGTAGCATAAGCAATGTCTGGCCGACTGGCTGTTAGGTACATTAGTCCTCCTATCATTCGACAATAAGTCGTATGATCGGTAGGAATGCCTAGTAAATCAGCATCCAGTCTCTCAGTTGCCATAGGTGTGCTCATTGAGACGCACTCATCTAGACCATGTTTCTTTAGCAACTCAATAGCATATTGTGACTGACTTATGAATATGCCACGGGGAGATTGATGAACTTGAAGTCCAAGAAAGAACTTTAGTCATCGGACATTTCAAAATTTTTTACATTATGTTTTGCAAACGTTTTGAAAAATCTGGATTTGTTGAACCAAAAATAATGTCGTCAACATATACTTGAACAAGTAATATGTCTTCCCCGTGACGTCGTGTGAACAAAGTCGGGTCAATAATACCTTTAGTGAACCCATGTTCAATTAGAAAAGAAGACAATTTGTCATACCATGCACGAGGTGCTTGCTTAAGACCGTATAGAGCTTTTTTCAACCTGTAGACGTGATCTGGAAATTCTAGAGACGAATAAACCCCTTCAGGTGGCAGACATCGGGGGACTGGTGGGGGGAGACTTCTTCTTTCAAAGGTCCATTGAGAAAAGCCGTTTTGACATCCATTTGAAAGATTGTGATGTTCTTATGAGCAGCATAAGCAATAAACATCCGAACAGCCTCAAGTCGAGCAACAGGAGCAAATGACTCTTCAAAATCAATGCCTTCTTCCTGCTTGTATCCTTTAGCCACAAGACGAGTTTTGTTCCGAACTACAATATTCTCAGCATCACACTTGTTCTTCCAGAGCCATTTGAGAGCAATAACATTCTTTCCTTCTGGTCGTGGAACGAGTTCCCAAACTTGAAGTCTCTCAAATTGATTCAACTTATCTTGCATATACTCAATCCAACTTAGTCTGCCAAGGTTTCTTTGATTTCTTTGGTTTAATAGTGCTGACGGTTAATGCATACATGCATACCTCAGAATCTGTGTGTAGCCGGTTGTCGAGACAAACATGTTTGGATGGGTCACCAATAACTTGGTCTAGAGGATGATCTTTTGTCCAAATGTGTGTTGAGGGTTGTACTTGGTGGAAATTCTGCACATTTTAGGTTTTCTAAGGGCCGATGTGGATGACCAATTTCCCTTACTACTTAGAGTATAAAATAAACAAATTGTGAATTGCATCAGAATGAGTAGAATCTTCTTGATTGAATTCATCAGCCTCTGTTAAAGAGAATTAGAGGATGTTTGTTCAGACAGATGTAGTTAGCAATGGTAGGAGCCTTCAGTGTTCGTCCAACAGTAATTGAAGATGTAAACAGGTGATCTCATGAATTTTGAGTCGGTATGCAACTAAATTTATGGTGTAATCAGAAAACGTCTTCTCAAAATATTCTTTAAACATGGACCGAACAAATTATCCAAATCTTCTTTTGATGCACAAGCAGGATCTTCCATCTTCATTATGAAAGCATAAGGTATACACTCGGATTAACTGCAAAATCACAGGAACTGCATAGGACTTTAAATGTATAGTTACTTGAAATCCACATTGTGTGAAATAACAATCTAAATTAGTAATATTTCCTAATGAGATTAAAAGGTGATCTCTTTTGGCTCTAACACAAATAGTGGCACTTTTAATTTTAGTGATCGAAGCGGAGCTGAGTGCCACCTTTTTTCAATACCAACTAACTCGGAGTGAGAAAGTCGATAGAAATGTATGGATCTCCGTGAGTTTTGAAACAAAGTCTTTCCGACTTTGAGTGGCTGGGAAGGGTTTGTACATAGCGTCACTGGGTCCATGACTATCTTTTATACGGGACAACAGCTAAGTGTTTCTGATAGCATATGTATTGACCCAGTTTCTGCCTAAGTGTATGAAGGGCTTTCTTCTTTCACCCTTTATCCTGTACATTTCTTTTTCATTCCTTCACCCCTTCATGCTTTACCGAGACTTCATAACTAACACCTTGGTTGGGTTAGTTTCCAGTGTAGCTCCATTTTATCGGCATTATTCCCGATTTCTCACTTTATTCTCCTTTTTTAATCATACCTAAAGACTTCTACACTAACTAGTGGATATCCCTGGTGACCCTCTGGTTCAGGCTAGGATCATTGATTTGAATACCTATACCTAACAACCTATAACTCCATAAAAATAAGTACATGGTCGTCTTTTAAGGTATTCCCATCACCATTACAAACCAAAATCATTGAAAAATTCATTCAAATGGAGTTTGATATAAATATCAAAAAGGTTTACAACTTTGGAATGTGTTTAACACACTAAAAGCCCCCATAACATGTGCATCGTAATCGTAGTACATGCTAAGTTGGAGTGCTCGCGGGGGGGGGGGGGGGGGTAGCCATTTAATTGAATACTTTTGTCAATATACATTAAGTCTAGTTAATCACATTTTCTCCCCTTATCCAAAATGTTAATCCCTTGATATTTTGGATATCAATTTAATAACGTTCGGGAACTAAAATGAAGTATTCTAGCAAAAATATGAAAAAAAAAAAAAAAAAGAAAAAAAAAAAAAGAATAAAAAAACATATTAAATTCTCCCTCAACTTTTGAGGGTTTATAAGATGGTGCCGAGTACAATTATTTGAAAGATTTTGAATTTACTAAGAAATTCTTGTAAAATTTGTACTCGAGCACATCTTATTTTTCACCAAAAAATCTAACACCTATTATTAACATATTCACAAGAAAAAATTAATTTACGAGGATTGACCTTTGTAAGATGAGAACAACCATATGATGAAATCAGATGGTCCATTGAAGCATTGTAGGGTCTCCTCGTACAAACTCCCACCAACGAACATTTTCGAAGCTCCACATAAACCTTCCTTTCATTCAGAATAAAGTTGTATTTGATCTTTCTCTGTCCAAAGCACTCTTCGGCATTGTTTTTCAACTTTCATCCCAATATATGAACGTCAAGCCATCGAGTATAGAACAGATTCAGAAACATAGTAACTTGAGCTTGTGTTATGGTTGGTGATGTCGGTGATGTTGTGTTCTTAGCTTCCCCCTAAAACCAGCATCTGATCTTGATTAGATTCAAATCATTCTTGCAAGTCGTGTAAAGAGTCTTGATGTATAAAGCTCAAATAACTGAAGTACACCAATATTTGAAACCGAAACACCAAAGAACAATTAAGTCCCGGAGTCTGCATTTCTCTTCCCTTATACTCATTCTTCTCCAATCATACCTAAGGACTGCTATTTCTAACTATGGATTGTCCTTGGGTAGATCCCTCCGGTTCTGGTTGGATCATAGGACTTATACCTAACCTTAACCACCTTATGACTTCATTGACGTCGTGAGATTAATTGGTTGTTGGGTATAGAGATCGAACCATAAAAACCTTTTTCTGACATTTTGAAATACTCCCCCTACACATGTGCACCGAGATTCGAAATTGTTTTGCACATGAAGGAAAGAGTTGCACTTAGAGTCTTAAAGATCACATTCTTCTATATCACATTTTAATCACATTTTCTCCCCTTATTTTAAATAATAAAACATTTAGTATTTGAAATACCAATTGATTAAAATTTTGACATGAAAAATTCCATGGGGAGAAAAATTATACCACGATATTGCATGAATTCATTTTTCTGATTGCTCCCCTTCAACAGTATATGTGGGATACCAAGATTTATTAAAACTTGACATTGGAATGAAAAAATGATATGACACCACACAATGTTGAAGACGGAGTGAGATGCCTTAGTGAACAATGTATACTATTAATTGACATTATAATTTCCACATTTTAATTTCACGAAATGTTTTTTGGATACATAAAATTGACATTTATGTGATGTACCAAAAATACATTAAAAGACATTTGTTTTAAAAGCTCCCTCTCAGAAATTGATCCACATAAAATGACATTGTAAGTACCACACTTTTTTTGTTAAAGAGAAAGTTTATAGCTTTTAAAGTAAAAATTGTTAAATATATTGAGGAAGGGAGTGTTGAACACACAATTTTAACAAATACCACTTTTTATGGAAAGATACCACAAATTATATTGTAGACAATTTGACATTGAAAGTTCTTTTTGAAAAATTGTGTTCAACGGTTTTTAAAACACATGATAGAAGACTTCTCTTCTATTTGTAGAGTAAGCGCACTGAAGCGTACACTCCCCTATTACATTCGGGTCCGAGTTATGCACTGAAATGTACATAAGTCATAAAGAAAATTTAGAAATGACATGTTTTGAAAGCATTTGAAACTCTTGCTCGAACTTCATTTACACGCCCGTGTCGATGTTAATCAACATTTCTAGGTACGTAAATGTTATCGATTCCAAGAGACATGTCGAGAAG
Source organism: Tanacetum coccineum (assembly GCA_026074375.1). NCBI lineage: Eukaryota > Viridiplantae > Streptophyta > Magnoliopsida > Asterales > Asteraceae > Tanacetum > Tanacetum coccineum. Next base: position 9,834 of record BQNB010117865.1, read on the forward strand.
ATTCTTTTTGGTATTTTTGAAATTTTCTGATTTTATATTTTGTTTTTATAGATTTTATATTTTTCTATTTTCTTTTTGTTGGTTTTATATTTTTGTATTTTCTTTTTCAAAAATATTTATAAATCAAAATAAAGAGAAAAATAAAAATATTTACACGTCGAAGTTTCCATCAGCAGTGACAGTTGTTGCTAGAGTTGAAGTAGATGAAGTTGAATCTGGTTGTTGTTGACGTTTATCGGATGCATCAGCAGTAGTAACAGCGGAAGACTTTGAAACAACTTGATTTTCTCCATTGAAATATTCGTCGAACAAAGGACCGAATAGACTTTCCAACTCTATCATCGACGTCATGCTTATCATATCTGCTGTAGGAACTTCTTTGACATTGACGAGCGAGGCTTGAACCGTTGTGTTCAAACGTCATTTTGCTGATCAGTTTTGAATCCACTTCAACACTGGTTTCTGAGATATCAGCTTTTTCAGCAACCACACTCTGAGATTATCTGGCTTGACATTGTTAGATGTACCTGCACTTAAATCAAAACTTTGTTCCTTCTGAACATTGATTGATGTACCTGCACTTAAATCCAGAGTTTGTTTGCATTCATGAATATTAGGGATATCTACATTTGAACCATGTGTGGGTTCACTGTCATCCTTGCTTGTACAAGAAGCGAGTATCTTTCCCGTAGGAACCCACCTAAGACCAACAGTTTTGAAAATTCTACCCGTGGGTTTCCACCTAAGATCAGATCTAGGAGATGTTTTCTCATACACAACGGAAGTCTTATTAGGAGAAAATCTATGTCCTGTGAAGATCTGCCTTACAGGTTTCTGAGTATGACTTTTCTGTTCTACGGGTTTGTTACTGTTTCTAGTCTTGTTGGATTGAATCTTAGCACGAGAATTCACTTCTTTTAGGAATTTTGTTATACAAGCATCATGATTTGCATTAAAGACACACTTATGACATGTAGAACAAACAAAGTGTTTAGAATCTGAGAAAGAATTAGAATTCTTAGAGTGATCTGCTATGGGCACAGCCACTATCATTACGCAACTACTCTTAGATACAAGCAAACTCCTAGTTGAGTGATTAGTGCTCCTAGGTTTTAGTTTGTTACCATCAGCAGTGCTTTGAAATCTAGCAGAAGGCATCACATTAGTTTTTAAGTTCCTATCTCTTTCTTGTGTCTTTTTCCTAGCTTCATTAGAAGTTGATATGAACCATGTCATTTGAACTAAATCTTGGCATGTTCTTAGAACTATTCCTAGATTCGCTAGATGCAATCATATGATCAGGTTTTGCAAAAACGGATTCTCTTCTCTGAGGCAAATAGTGTTGAGTTACTGGTCTTGACAAATTGTTTTTCACATCAACTTGGGAGGCAAACCGTTATTTTGACACTTTTAGATTTAAACGCATTCAGTTGTTTAACAACTGATTGGTTTCTTAGTGATTGTAAAACCGGTTTCCCCAAGACTGATGTTTTAGTAAACTTAGTATGTACACTATTTCCTTTTAACTTCCTTAAGTCATTTTTTAAAGCAGCAATTGCAAAAACCTTTTCCTAAATCTGATCTTTTAAATCAGCATTATTAGCAAACAAAGAAGTTGTCTGTTCTATAGTCTTAGACCTCGTAATTTTAATAGAATCATACAAATCTTTGTAATGTTTTTTCAAAGTCTCATTTTCCTTACGTAATTTAGCCACACTATATTCTAATTCAACATTTATTATTTCAAGTACATCAATTTCCTTTTTATTTGGCTTTATTACTTGTTTCATTCAAAATTTGACCATGTTGCCCAGATTTTAAAGCTTAATTTTGATATTTAAGCTTCGAGAATCCATACATGTGCTTCCTTCTTGAAAAATCTTTTTAAAATTGGGCAACGGTCTTTTTGAGTAAATATTTTCAGACTTGAGAGATTGGTTTTGGGTAGTCAGTTGTCTGGTTATCAGGTGGTGAATCAAGCATAGGACTTTTAACTTGACATTTTTCAGGATACTGGTCAACCCTACCTTCATTAATGATTTCAGGTTGCTCAGTATGTTGTTGTCCTATAGCAAATATATTACATTCAGCAGTCAATTGTACCTCAACCATTAGCTCTTCGTAATATATGAGTCTGATATATGATACATGCATCTGGTATCCATTCCTGACCTGTTGCTTGTATCTTCGCATTTTGATTCTGTTCCACTACTTTTTGTGATAACCAAATCAGCATCTACTACTTTACCCGTGTCAGCCTTACTCTCTTGCGTCTGCATCTGCCTTTTATTCACCCTTTTGTAAAATTGTATTTGATAACGTGTTCTTTCAGCAATAGACTTCTTAACATTACTCATGTGTTAGAGTAGTGTATCTTTGAAGTGTTTAACCTCGATTCCAGTGTATTCAACAAAGTACTTATCTGTTCATATTGACTGTCATAATCTAAACTAAACTGTGGAATCGATGTACTTATGAATGATTGTTTATTACCTCAAAAGGTGCCCTGAATCCATCTTCTTAAAATTCATCTTTGTCTTGAAAGTTACTTTTGCAGTTGATCTATGTTGAGGAGCCATTGTACTTGTGGAAGGGGGGGGGATATCAAATCTTGACCAAAAGAGTGTGGTGCGGGGGAACATTTTTGGGGGGGGGGGGAAAAAAAAGGGGGGGGAGGGGGCCGTTTGAATCCATGTTTGATGCGAGTGCCTTTTAAGTCTTCTTTAGAAAAAACTTGAAGGTGTGAATGAAGAGATCAAAAATATGCCATGCATATTTATTTTGCTTTAACATCTTGTATTTGATTGCATGTACATCCTTTGTTGCGGAATCCAAGCTGCTTTCCTTTACTGATTTGTTGGATGTGGTCTCTGAATTACTATTTTCTTTCTCAGAACAAGTGTTTTGTATGACAACTAAATCAACTTTCAATGAATCAACATTCCATGCTGGAATTGGATTTGAATGATCTTCTTGTGTCTGCATCAACTTCTTTTGTTTCAACAATTGTGGAGTTCTTCGTTGATGAAGAATTATCTCAAGCATGTATTTCACAATGAAATCCATGTTACAGATCATTGTATCTTAGAAGGATTGAGCATTAAATCTTGTGTATTTCTGCATACGCTCTTTGAATTTTGAATTGAATGCATTTTCAAACGTTGTTTTGACTTTTGTCAAAATAGTTTTGCAATCAGTCTGAGAAAGTATATCTTTGGTAAGATGTTGTTCTAGTAAATCCAAGTCTTGAGAGAATGTTCTCTTAAAGATAGGCATGGTACCAAAATCTTGTAAAGTTTTTGAGTGAAAACTTGAACTTGTGACTAAACTTCTCTAAGATGTTCATGCATCTTCTTTTTGAAAGTTGTGTCTTCTATTGAATACTTTGAAGTTGAACACGAAGAAAACTGATGTCATGTGAAGACAATTGATGTTTAAGTTTGCAAAATTGGCCTTGGTATGTGACATTTTGATGTTGTGAGCTGGATGAATTCGGATCTTAAGTAGGTATAGTGATGTTGTTGTGGATTGTGTTTTCAGTTAAAAATATAAAAATACAAAAATAATCTTCTCTCAACCTCTAGAATTCTATTAGATCATGATCAATCCTTCCCAACCTATTCCCCTAGAGAATGAAACAACCCCAGAGTCTGTGCTATACTACTACTATAACGGTTTTTGGTACTTGCCCTAGGGGCTATAAAACTTTTATAGAAGTCCCCTTACGGCAATCGCATCTTTTCTAGGGAGAATAAGTTTGGAGGAAGGATTGATCACGATCTAACATAATTCAATAGGGTTGAGAGAAGATTATTTTTGTATTTTTTATTTTATGAAAACACAATCCACAACAACAATCCACCTTTACCTACTTAAGATTCCGATATCCATTCACAACATCAAAATGTACAAATACCAATGCCAATTTGCAACTTAAACTTCAAGTGTTCTTCACAGTGACATAAGTTTCTTAGTCTCTGTTCCAACTTCTAAAGGTCAAGAGAAGACCTCACAACTTTCAAAAAAGTAGATGCACTATGGAACAGGTTCTTAGGAAGTTAAAGTCACATTCAATAGTTTCTTTTTTATCTCAGAAACTTTACAAGATTTTAGGTACCTGCCATCCTTCAAGGAGAACATTCTCTCAAGACTTGGATTTACTAGAACAACATCTTACCAAAGATATACTTTCTCAGACTGATTGCAAAACTATTTTTGACCAAAACTCTAGAACATGTTTGAAAATGCTTTCAATTCAAAATTCAAAGAGCGTATGCAGAAATACATAAGATTTAATGCTCAATCCTTCCAAGATGCAATGATCTGTAACATGGATTCCATTGTGAAATACATGCTTGAGATAATTCTTCATCAACGAAGAACTCCACAATTGTTGAAACAAAAGACGTTGATGAAAACATAAGAAGATCATTCAAATCCAATTCAAGCATCGGGAAATATTGATTCATTGAAAGTTGATTTAGTTGTCATACAAAACTTGTTTGAGTAAAAGACGTTTATTCAGAGACCACATCCAAGGGAAATCGTAAATCGGAAAGCATCTGGATTCGAACAAAGATGTACATGCAAATCAAATACAAGATGTCAAAAGCAAAATAAAGATGCTGGCATATTTTAATCTCTTCATTCACACCTTCAGTTTTTTTCTAAGAAGGACTTAAAAGGGCTACTCGCCTCGAACATGGATTTCAAACGGGCATTCAGTCATTTTGGTCAAGAGATTTTGATACCTTCACAAGACTCTGCTCCTCAACATAGATCAACTGCAAAAAGCAACTTGACAAAGATGAATTTTAAGAAGATGGATTCAATGCCGCCTTTTGGGTAATAAACGATCAGTTTCATAAGTTCAACGATTCCAGTTTACTTTAGATTATGTCAGTCAAATGACAGATAAGTACTTTGTTGAATTACATGGAATCGAGGTTTAAACACTTCATAAAGATACACTTACTCCCAACACATGGGTAATGTTAAGAAGTTCGTTGCTGAAAGAACACGTCATCAAAGATAGTATGATAAATAGGGTGAATAAAAGGACAAGTTTGCAGACGTAAAAAGAGTAAGATTTATACGGGTAAGCAGTAGATGCTGATTGGTTGTCACAAAAAGCCAGTGTGTTGGAACAGAAACAAAGTGCAAGATGACAGCAACAGGTCAGGAAATGATACAGATGCTGAGTATGCATATATCAGACCATATATGACGAAGAGCCAATGGCTGAGGTACAATTGACTGCTGAATGTAATATCTTTGCTATAGGACAACAACATACTGAGCAACCTGAAATCATTAATGAAGGTAGGGTTGACCAGTATCCTGAACAATGTCAAGTTAAAAGTCAATGCTTGATTCATCACTGATAACCAGACAACTGACTACTCAAAACAATCATGAGTCTGAAAATATTTTACTCAAAAAGACCGTTGCCCAATTTCAAAAAGATTTTTCAAGAATGGAAGCACATTGTATTGCTCTTGAACTTAAATATCAAAATCAAGCTTTAAAATTAGGGCAACATGGTCAAATTTTGATGAAAAACAAGTAATAAAGCCAAAAGAAAAAAGGAAATTGATGTACTTGAAAATATAAATGTTGATTAGATTTAGTGTGGCTAAATTACGTAAGGGAAAATGAGACTTTGAAAAAACACTTACAACAGATTTGTTTGATTCTATTAAAATTCGAGGTCTAAGGATATAGAACAGACAATCTTCTTTGTCTTGCTTAATAATGCTGTTTAAAAGTCAGATTTAGGAAAAGGTTTTTGCAATTGTGTTTTAAAAAATGACTTTAAGGAAGGTTAAAAGGAAAATTAGATGTTGTACATTACTAAGTTTACTAACACATCAGTCTGGGGGAAACGGTTTTACAATCACTAAGAAACATCAGTTGTTAAACAACTGAATGCGTTTTAAAATCTAAAAGTGTTCAAAATAACGTTTGCCCTCCCAGTTGATGTGAATAACAATTTGTCAAGTACCGTAACTAAACACTTATTTTCCTAAGAGAAGAGAATCCATTTTGTAAAACTGATCATCTGATTCATCTAGTGAATATAGTCCGAGTCCGGTTTTGTTGTTTTGGCTTTGTTTTTCGTCCTTTTCTTGGTTATCCGTTCCTGCACAATACATTTAGCAAAACAAGCGTATCTTTGGCATTTTAAGTCCGTTTTTGGTTATTTCAGCTCGTTTTTAAAGGTAAAAGGTATGTGTATTTAAGCACATACCACAAACCAAAACCTAGGAGTACTAATCACTCAACTAGGAGTTTTCCTGTATTTAAGAGTAGTTGTGTAACGATAGCGGCTGTACCCATAGAAGATCACTCTAAGAATTTTAATTCTTTCTCAGATTCCAAACACTTTGATTGTTCTACATGTCATAAGTGTGTCTTTAATGAAAATCATGATGCTTGTATAACAACATTCCTAAAAGAAGTGAATTCTCGTGCTACGATTCAATCCAACAAGACTAGAAACAGTAACAAACCCGTAGAACAGAAGAGTCATACTTAGAAACCTAGTAGGCAGATCTTTAAAGGACATAGATTTTCTCCCAATAAGACTGCTGCTGTGTATGAGAAAACATCTCCTAGATCTGATCTTAGGTGGAAACCCACGGGTAGAATTTTCCAAACTGTTGGTCTTAGGTGGGTTCCTACGAGAAAGATACTCGCTTCTTATACAAGCAAATATGATAGTGAACCCACACATGGTTCAAATGTAAATATCTTTACTATTCATGAATGCAAACAAACTCTGGATTTAAGTGCAGGTACATCAATCAATGTTCAGAAGGAACAAGGTTTTGATTTAAGTGCAGGTACATCTAAAAATATCAAGCCAGATAATCTCATAGTGTGGTTGTTGAAAAGTTAATATCTCAGAAACTAGCGTTTAAGTGGATTCAAAACTGATCAGAAGAATGACGTTTGAACATAACAGTTCAAGCCTCGATCTAAAATGTCAAAGAATGATGTTTGAACAAAACAGTTCAAGCCTCGCGCCACAATGTCAACAAAATTTCCTTCAACAGATATGATAGTTATGACATCAATGATAGAGTTGGAAAGTCTATTCGGTCATTTGTTCGACAAATATTTCAATGGAGAAAATCAAGTTGTTTCAAAGTCTTTCGCTGTTACTAGTGCTGATACATCCGATAAACGTCAACAATAACCAGATTTAACTTCATCTACTTCAACTCTAGAACAACTGTCACTGCTGATGGAAACTTTATCTTATAAATATTTTTGTTTTTCTCTTTATTTTGATTTATAAATATTTTTGAAAAAAGAAAATACAAAAATATAAAACCAACAAAAAGAAAACAAAAAAATATATAATTTAGTAAAACAAAATACAAAATCAAAAAAATTCAAAAATACCAAAAAGAATCTTTTGGACATGTCTCTTGGAATCGATAACATTTACGTACCTAGAAATGTTGATTAACATTGACACGGGTGTGTAAATGAAGTTCAAGCAAGAGTTCAAACGTTTCAAAACATGTCATTTCTAAATTTTCTCAATGACTTATGTACATTTTAGTGCATAACTCGGACCCGAATGTAATAGGGAAGTGTACGTTTTAGTGCGTTTACTCTTTAAATAGAAGAGAAGTCTTCTATCATGGTTTTTAAAACCGTTGAACACAATTTTCAAAAAGAACTTTCAATGTCAAATTGTTTACAATATAATTTTTGGTATCTTTCCATAAAAAGTGGTATTTGTTAAAATTGTGTGTTCAACACCCTCTTCCTCAAATAAGTTTAAAAAAGTATGGTACTTACAATGTCATTTTATATGGATTAATTTTTGAGGGGGAGATTTTAAAACCAAAGACTTTTAATAAATTTTGGGTACATCTCATAAATATCAATTTTATGTATCCAAAAAACATTTCGTGAAATTAAAATATGGAAATTATAATGTCAATTAATAATATACATTGTTCACTAAGGAATCTCACTCCGTCATCAACATAATTATGGTGTCATATCATTTTTTCTTATGATGTCAAGTTATAAAAATTAGTGGTATCCTACATACTACGTTGAAGGAGAGCCATCGAAAAAATGAATTCATGCAATATCATGGTATAATTTTTTTCCCCATGGAATTTTTCATGTTATAAATTTTAATCAATTGGTATTTCAAATACTAAGAGATTTATTATCTTAAAATAAAAGGAGAAAATGTGATTAAAATATGATATAGAAGAATGTGATCTTTAAGACTCTAAGTGCAACCCTTTCCTTCATGTGCAAAACAATTTTGAATCTCGAAGCACATGTGTAGGGAGTGTATTTCAAAATGTCTGTATCAATGGTTTTATGGTTCAATCTCTATACCTAATAACCAATTAATCTTACGACGTCGATGAAGTCATAAGGTGATTAAGGTTAGGTATAAGTCCTATGATCCAACCAGAATCGGAAGGATCTACCCATGGACATTCCATAGTTAGATTAGAAGTCCTTAGGTATGATTGGAGATGAATGAGAATAAGGGAATAATGCCGACTAAGGTTGAGCTAACACTGGAACAATCACAACAAGGTGTTAGTGATGACGTCTTGGTAAGCATTGAAGGGGTTGAAGAATGAAAAAGAAAAGTATGGATAAAGGGTGAAAACAAAGCAACCCTCCACACAACTTAGGCAGAAACCGGGTCAATACATAATCTATCAAAATCATAAAGATGATTGTTGGTATTGAAGAAAGTCGTCATGGACCCAGTGATGCAATGCACAACCCTTCCCAGCCATTCGAGTTTCTCTCAAAAGAAACTTGTCTCATTTGTCACGGAGATACACACATTATCTATTGACATCTCACTCTGAGATTGTTGATATTGAATAGGTGGCAGTCTGCTCCAGCCTCCGATTACTAAAACCAAAGTGCACAAATCGAGTCTAGAGCCAGAAGAGATCAAATTATAAATCTCATTAGGACACAATGTCAAAATACACTTGTTGAACACCATAAAGTTCACAAGTTGTAACAAAGAGTCCTACGCATTATCCTTGAGATCTTGCCAGAACATCCGAGTGATACTTAAGTATTCACAGTGAAGATAGAAATCCTGCTTGAGCCAACATCAAACAAGCTCTTGGTAGGTGACTTGCAAGATTCTATATGAATCAAGCTTGTGATAACTGGATATCAATTTTGGTCCAGTAAATGAATTGACAACTTAATCAGAAAGATAATAACTATCTGATTCACTCTTACCATGAGAACCAGCAAGCATGGTGAATCTAATACATCTGTGTTAGAAGATCCTACGCTTTGAGCTGGAAACCCTGTCAAGGAGATTCTTTGAATCTACCTGATCACATGTATAGTATTTATACTATAAAATGGGGAACCGGTGGTTATCGCAACCTAAAATCAACGAATGACAAAGACATTTCATCCATATCTGCTGTTTATTACTAACATTCAAATGCAGGTACAAACGTCGGTGTTGCAGCCCCATTCCAGCAAAGTCGGATTCATTACCACATACTCATACTCGAGCTCTAAAAGTCAATTATTTAGCATCAAGATTGTTGATCCTAAACTTCCTCAAAGATCTTCAAAGTCAAATCAAGAATCGTATTTTGGGAGATTGTTAGCCTTATGTTCATATAAGTCAAACAAGAATGCAACAAGTTAATCAAGAAAGTTAAATCAAGATAATTAAAGTCAAGGAGATGATGCAAGATGATAGATCTCAAGAACTCAAAGTCAAAAGATGAAGGCTCAAGATCAAGATCACATAAACGACACCGAAAGAACATCATCGGTCGTCTAAAGCATGAATGAACAAAGCCATTACAAACAAGATAAGACAAAGACAAGACCAAAGAAGGCAAAGCTTAAATGTCATATCTTCAACATTGGGGAAGATAAAGTCAAATCAAGATAACCTCCATCAAGAACGTCAACATTGGGGAGATCAAAGAAGACCTTAACATTGGGGGGAGATTGTTAGCCTTATTTTCTATAAGTCAAACAAGAATGTTTACGGTCGTCTTTGTTTAGATTAAGTCTTATAATGTAATAGGCTAGTCGGGATTAACGGGCTTGGACGTTAAGCTAATATTGTCTATGTTTCAAGATCAAAGCCCAAGATAAGCCTAGCCCGGCCTAAGTAGTAAGCCCACACGCCACTTATGGCTCAAGGGTATAAATAGGACCCTCTCCACACATGTATAGGGTGTTGGTTATCATTTCTTACATTTGTATGTGTGTGTAATCTTCCACCTCTTTCCTCTTAATCTAATATTCTCTCTTTCTTCTTTCTACTTTTCTTTCTTTTCTTCTTTCTTATTTCGGTTCATAAGTGCTTATTTGGTATGCTTATTATGTTGTGATATGGATTAAGTTTTGGGATAACAATGTGTTATATGACTTTTACGAATATAATTTATAACTTTACACACTTTATTTTACAAGTTTTACATAAACACAAATTTAACCTAAAACCATGAAGTGATCCCGCAAATTGTGAAAAATATCTTTGGACGTATAACAACTCTATACTAAGTTTAGTCTACTTAAATTTAGTGTATCATCATCCTCATGAACATATTTTACAAGTCATATGCACACAATTTTACAATTTTTACATGAGTAATTTAAACGTGCATTATATACATGCATGCGTGCACAACTTACCCAATACCCTTACCACCTTTTAGGTAATATTAACACAAGTATTATTTACTTTCAAAAACCATTTCCCTCCTCTTTTAATCACCCAAAATCAGACCTCTGCCAAAGAGGAGACCCTAACATGTGCTTTTCATCTTGTAAACTACAATTTGCCTGAACCATGATAAACTTGTATCTAGGAGTTAACACAAGTCATGTCCCCTCAAAATGGTAATCCCTCCTCTCTTGTAAAGCACCTAGAATGTCCAAGACCAGCCCACACAACCCCATATATACTCAGCATTCATTCTTGTGGACACTAGTTATTATTAGGAGCAAAAGAAGCTTTAACCTTACCCTTTCTTTTTTCTATATAAAGAAACTACCTTACACTTCATTTACCACACTTTTATACACACATATCACTCCTTATTTCTCTCTAAAAGAAGTCGCTAGCATCGCACATCAGTTCAAAAGGCAAGTCCCAGTCGGGAGCAATTAAGATCGGAGCCTCAGTCAGCTTTCTTTTGAGTGTATTAAAGGAATCGATACACTCTTCAGAAAAGACAAAGGGAGTATCCTTTTCAAGCAAATGAGTCATA